>WOGN01004838.1:0-13714 GCA_015342105.1 Leptinotarsa texana | reverse complement strand
TATACATATACACATTTACAAGGAAGCATAGATGCCCACAAATTTACTGAACATTTTACAACATTCACATAATTTATTCTTAATAAAATGACGTCCACTGCGAATATGGTTTTTTGTGCGATTGTCAATTAAAAAATCTTGGTTACTGCTTACATCTTTTTCAAAGCATAGTTTTAACATAATTATGAAATACTTTGTCACTTATGATTTTTTTACTATATATTGGGCAGCTTATTGAAGCACGTATTGGCATTACACTGAGAGGAATTTTTATAGCTTGTCATGAGATGCTGTGGGATTTTTAGAAGATCATCATTTCTTGTATTATGAATGTGATCTGAAGCAGTCTTATCATATAATTCATTACATCAGTTCGGACTTCCATTGTCTAATCTGATGTAAATTGATTTGAAAACCCTCAAAAAAACATTTAGAAAATTAATAAGATTAACCGAAAATAACAATTTTACTAATCAAAAACTGAAATTACAAAGAATCAACATACAAGCTACAGCAAACAAATAAAATTGAAATATTGATAAAAGCTGAGAAATAAATATTGAAAATTATTATTAACAAAAATGAAACCAAATTGACAAAAGATTCCAAACCAAGTTATGTCATGATGTTTCGATTGTTAGTATACATAATCGTCTTCTGGTGATGACTGGACTTTTTTCTCGGAGATCTGACTATTTATATGGTCGCTGTAGTGCGTTCTCTCCTTCAATTTTTCCGCTTCATTGGTTTTTAGCGGGAGATGACCGTTTGGCAGGAATTGGTCGTTTTTCCTTGATTTGAGGTTTCCATATGTTACGTATCTCTATGCATGCTTGACTAAATGCGTTATTGGACAAAATATACGCGTCTTCTTTGAATTTTCTCCTGAATCAGTGTTTCTCTTTGTGGATGATTTCAGCTTGAGCCCACTTGATGTTATGTTGATGAATCCAAACATGATCTGCTATTCTGAATTTGCTGGTTTCTCCTCACTGCGTGTGTTTTTTGTGCTCAGCAATGCGAACTTTCAATGGCCTATTAGTTACCCCGATGTATGATTCTCCGCACTCGCAGGGTACTCGGTAAATGCAATTCTTGGAATCGCAGTCCGCGTTTGGTGGCCTGGTTTTTGTGAGGCTGCTACGGATAGTGTCATTTTGGTCAAACGATTCCAAACCTTTTTGGAGTTCTCTGTCACTTCCTTTAAAATTCCCCCCATTGGCACTATACATCTCTTGTGGAAAACCTCGTCTACTACCATATTGTCGAAAAACATGAAAAGAGTCAAATACATCAGTCCCAAAGAAACAAACTTCAATTCCTTCTTGAAGGATTTGAAAAGGAAAAACTAATCATTTTTTTCCTGACGATAGTGAACGATATAATGCATCCGATGTACTCGCCATTTCTAATTGAGAATTATCATCTTTAAGTAACTATATTTCATTTCTGAAGTTTTTGAATTGATCCATGTGAAAGATTACTCTTCCCCGCGTTCGAGTCTAGAGTAGAAACTTCCTTGTGGATATAAAAGCGGTGTGTCGGCTCGACGTGACTCTGTTGAGTCAAGTAATTGAAGCTATATGATCGGAGAAGATTTCTAGTTTTATGGTAGTAACTATTTATGTTAGCAGATGTTTTTCGTCATGAAAATAAATAAGAATAAACATCGCACAAGGCTTATGAATGAGCAACTTCAATAAAATTTTTAAATAAATACAACTAATGCGTAGTTACTTCTGTAAATTTCTCTGTTTTGAACAGTTAATTTCAGATAAAATCATGGAAGTGAAGATTCTATTTGAAGTCAAAAGAAACAGAACAAAATATTTTTTGATGTTCCTTTGTAAAATATAGTTACCAAAAATTATAATGGAAGTTTCTAGTGACCTATTATCCATATGAGTAGGCAAACTATATCCATATTTCATATTCAAACAAACTTGTGGGTAGAAGAAACAAAATGTGTAATCTGAGACTATTCTGAGGAATTCAAAGACATTTTTTGTCAGTCGGGAAATCAGTACTAATGATTCCTAACAGGCTGAAACAGCTGTATACTGAATTGAAATCAATATGGCAATGATCAGAATAATACTTATCTCTTCATTTTTTGATTTTCATGGAATTATTTTTCGGCAGCTTAACTGCTTCAACCATTTTCTATTTTTTTAAACATGTGGATCCGTTTTTCGATGGCATTTCAGGAGAGCATCTTGAGTTTCTGCTACTGCAGTTGTCGGTTGATTAGTCGAAATACCAACACTGACATAAAAACTCGGCAACTTGACTTGGTCATGTGTCACACCTATTGCTGTGACAATTATGGTTCCAATAATGTCTCACTTAAGTTTACGCATTCATTTTTATCAAATACTATTCTTGGTAATGCATATTTTGTCTTCTATCAAGGACCGCTTACCCGGTTCTGACGATGCCCAACAGGCTGAAACAGCTGCCTACCGGTGGCCCTTGAATTGAGCAGGAAATTGCTCAAAAGGAACACATTTTGGTCATCCTGTACATGAGCAGAAGAGCAGTTCTTTGAGCGGAAATCACGTGACAAAGCGAGGGAAAAGTCGAAAATTGAATGTGAAGATATGTCAAAAGTCAAAAATTAAGTTTTCCATAATTTCTTCGACATCTGTTCACAACTCCAAATATGACTCTCACATGAATTCTAGAATTCCCCCGCCTTCGCACGCACTGGTACCGCCCTTCCGGCATATCGCCATTTTTATTTTATCTCTCAATGAACTCAGCATCCCTCTTTCTTTCATTTGATGTATTTCACGTTACGATCCAACAATTATCCACGAGGATATGACTCCGTTCCAGTTACTATGCCGACATGTTTGTTCTGTCATCACCACCCGCTCACTCACCCATATACACACGAATTGCCGCTTTATCCACTCCTGTCCTTCCTACATATCGAAATATTTATTTCCTCTTTGTAAATACATTCATTATGACAGCTACTTTCATTTGTTGTAGTGCTGGTCACCATACAACTATTTCATCAACGAAGATACGGCTAAGTGCCATTTTGGTATGCCACCATGTTTGTTTTTCTTTGATCATCACCTTTACCCTCAAGCAGTCATATATTGTAGTTTGTCTCATTCTCAAACACGTCTCAACTACTTCGAATTGGGTGTTTTAACAGATTCCACTCGAAGGTCTGAAAATGAAAAGATTGAATACACATAAAAAAATCATGGAATTTTGAAGCTGAAGCGGTCTAGTGCCTGTACCGCTCTGCTTACTCCTTGTTCTCCCAAATACTTCCGAAACGGTGCTTTTGAAACGGTGCTTTCGGCTAGCTGCTGCAGAAAGCTACTCAAAGGTTATCCACAACTCACCTTCTGGATAAAAGATGAATGTGCCTCTGACTGTACCAGTCAGTGGCACATTCAGTAATGTGTGAGGTTCTCATGTACTCAAACGAACTCCTTGTTCTCAAAACAGGCGGAAAATTAAGCTCACGTGACTGACACAAAGTTGATTCTCAGGTCGGAATGTGTCCTCCTAAAAACTGAAGTTGACGTGTTTCTAGATTTTTTCATTGTTTCAATATATCATTTGTGGTAGCCCATTTTACCTGAAAAGCACTGAAAGACTGTGAGTTAGGTTAGGTCCAATGTTAGTGGGTCTATTCAACCCTACACCACAACCCGCAAGGGCTTGTTGTGGCTCACACCTATTCAGACTCAAACAAATAAATCCAGCTTCTTAACGAAGCCAAATAGTATGTATGGTGGGTGATGGTAAGAGTATGGTCCTGCTGAATTCTTAAAACCTGATTCAGCCCCAGCGGCCAGGCAAGAAGTATATGCTCTGCTGTTTGATCGTTAATGGGGTAGTCGAGTAGTCAAGTGCAAAATTTTCACCTTGATACCCGCGACAACCTTTCCATATGAGGGTTTTTGTACGTCAGCTACAACTGACGATGCCTTAGATTCTATCGTACAGGGCTTTTTCGCCTCTGGTTTTGGTGAATATCACTCAAGCGCAAATGTTTGCTAATCTGCTCATTGGGGTTTGTTCCTCCACCTGAGACATATTCTACGTACGCCGCTAAAAAAATTGGTGCAAGGCGGTTTCATAAGATACCCCGCTCATGAGGAGATGACTCAGTCGTTTTCTGGCTACACCACCAAACCTCTTTTCAGATTCAGTTATTGGATCAGGAATCAGGAGTTGGAGAGTTGAGAAGCTCTCGCTCCTGATCTAAATTTACAGGAAGGTCAGTTGAAGTCTCAAGCTCGACATCCATCTCCTATGTAGACTCAGCGTTAAGAAGAATTGTTAAATAACTCTGTCCATAAAAGTCCCACCAGTAGCTAGGAAAAGAAGGTCAATCACGGCAGAGCCCCGCATTACCATGACAAGGCGATGCAACAAAAAATTGAAGTCAGGAAGGGAACTGAAATTAACTCAATTTGTCAGATCAAGAATTTATCAATTAATTTACCCTAATCTTCCAGATTAGAAGTTGAAGCGGTTATATATTCACATAAGGCTGATCAGACCCTAGCGGAAGAACTAGCTTTGTAAGAAAACAAGCACCAAGAAAATGATGACATACTGGGTGATACACTGGCAGAAAATAATGAAACGGTTTTTGAAACAGAACAGGTGAGAACAATAATGTTTTATCAGTATATCCCCGTTTGTCCCAGGATGCTCCAAAGCTAAGAATGTGATCGATGAGACTCTCATTTTGATGGACAAGGCTTCCAGCATTGTACCTGTATTGGTGACTGCGATTCAAAATGTTGTAAATGCAAGAAATCAAACATTCTTTACAATTCGAAATATCACAAAAGCTCATCTTGCAAGAATGAATAATGATAAACTTGATAACTTTCTTGCCCATCCCTGAATTGTCTGTTGATTTTTCTCAGTTAACTAATTTTCAAACTATTGTTCTTAAGTAATATTTTTATCAAAATAAAAGTAGGTAACTACCAATGTTATTCCATTTTTAACTATTTACTTTTTAACTTCTATGTTCAATAATTTATTTTTTGTTAATCATGCTGTTTTAATCACATTGCCCAATTAAGTTGGGCATTATGAATACAGACCGGCCATTATTAATAGTGCCCGCAAGAGATTCATATTAGAGATTTAATTCAGTTGGAAAAAGTTCACATGAAGTTTATTCCACATAAACGCAGTTCTTTGAATGAAATGATACTTCAACATTGAAGTTTGAGGTGTATTGAGTTGAACCTCAAAACGGTAAGCAGGTCGAAGGTAGGTCACCCTGTATATTCACTAATCATTTTGGAAAATGTAATTCAGAGTAATGATATGTCACAGTTTTCTTATCTATCAAGTAGAAATAACACAATGCAGTGTAACATTAAAATAAACTGCAGTTTGTTGCTTTCGAAAATGATAAACGTTTTCGAGAATAATAAGACGAGGTTGTTTATAACTTCCATTTCATTACAGTTTATTTACCATATGAAGTTAAATCACTTGTTTACTACTATTCAATAATTCATTGACGTGAAATTTGAACAAGTTGGTCAAGTTCATCGAGTTTATCTCCAGAACATATATAGTTTAAGATTACCTTTTCAAGTATATCGAAAATAAAAGCAGTCGAGTACGGAAAATCATTGGCAGCGTATGGATAGTGAAGTTTCATATTTAGCTGCAGTGTAAGTGGGAAACAAACACATGTATTATAAAAGTAGTGGGATGCCTTTTTGAAGTGGAGGAGAGTAGCTTGATAGAAAACAATATTCTTCAAATATTGAACAACAGTAATTTTCTGATTGACTTGGTCGTTACTTGATGAAAATCTATAGTAATTTAGAGAACCACACTGAATCTTCACAAACTTCATTTCTGAAACTACCAAACTGGCTTTTTCGTAGTGAAGAACAGAATGAAAACTAATTCTTCACTCTTACTTCCATCTACCTCACGTAATCATTAGTTAGAACTACCGGCTCTGGTACATACTCTAAATAATATGTGACTTCTACTTACATTCACTGTGTATGGTGTTTATTTGTCTTCCAGTGAAATGGTGGTCGATTTGGAGAATTGGCTAAAAGCAGATAGAGAGGCCGCACTGAAAGTTGCGTTAGATTCTTTGGGAAGAACGAAGAAAGAACTCGAAGAATATGTTGGGATATTGAAGGAATGGTTGAAATCACAACCACACCTACCTGAGCTTCCTGGTGAGTAGTTTGATATAAATCACTACAGAAAAAGTTTGTGATAGAAGCACTCGCAAGCTGCAATTTACAAAGTAGCGTGTTAAAAATATTCTTAACACTAATGTTGAAAATGAAGAAAACAGAAATGCAACTTTCTATGTTTCTTTACCACTTTCATAAAAGTGGAAAAAGAAATAGAAAGTTTAATTTCTCTTTTCTTCATAATGATTTCCTACCACGTAATAACGGCTACATCCAATTTATTTATTGTTAAAAATATTTTAACACGATTTTTTTCGACCAAATAGCAATAAACAAAACATAATTAATTTCCAAGAAAGTTCCATTATGAACAAAAGATATAGATAAAACTGAAATCTGTTGCAAATGTATCAGATACATTGATTACAATATATTTATCATTTATGAAAATTAATATGGATAGTACAATTAAAACAACTGCTGATATCAACACTTTGCGATGTTACAAAGCCTTGGAATAAATTTTTAACTAGCTGAGTTAACAATTTCATAGACATTAGTATTTGATTTTTGGAGTAAAGAGGACGATGATGTAACACTGGAGCTAGCTGTTGGGATAAATATTTCAGCAATAACCTCTTTATAAGAAATACAGGGTGTAACTAAACAAGTGTGAAACATTAAAAGAGGTGATTCCTCATCGAAAAAAAGATAGGATCTTTCATATAAAGAAATTTCATTGGATCATCCCTTGTTAAGATATAGCCCCTTAAAAATGGTACCTTAAATGTGTAAAACAATTTTTTTCACAAGCACTGAAAAAGTAACAATATCAGTACGAACCTAACGTTTCGTACTACCAAAAAGGTACTCAGCCAGACATTTATTTGATATACCCCATGGTTGTAAGGTGTGGAAAACGCAACCCCTAAAATTATTTTAAAATATAACTTTTTGTCTTATCATTTGTTTACCATTCGGAAATTCATTTTCGATAGCCTGTTTCATTCTGAACAAAAAATATCTTTTGGGTTTTTTGCCCAAAATAAATCAGTTCGCAGAAAAAAATTATTTTAGGAACAATTACGGATATACATCGTCATAAATGCGAAAATACAAAACAAATCTATCTAATTAGCGATAGTGACTATTGAATTGGTATGACGCTGTCAGTTTGTGAATTTTCGAAATTGAATCAATACCAATTGTGTGTTGTTCTTCTGTTCTTAATTTGTTACTTTAATGATTCACTTATTATTGAAATGGCATACAGAAATGATGAAATAGCTGATATGCATTACGTTTACGGTCTGTCGCAGAAAAATGGGTTGGAAGCTTCTAGAAGATTTGCTGAAATGAATCCTCAACGGCAGCATCCTTCACATAGAATATTTGCCCGACTTCATCAACGATTACGAGAATATGGCTCATTCGACAAAAGAAGAACGAACACCACAGCTTGAGAAAGCAGTACTTAATTTGATTGAAGAACAACCTACTTGCAGTACCAGAAAGATTGCTTTCCAGGTCTTATACCCTTACCATCTGCAACGAGTACAGGCACTGGTACCGCGAGACTTTCCAAACTGGCTGGAATTTTACAATTGGATGCTGGAAATGATTAGAAGGAATTGTGACTTTCTGAAGACGATAGAATTCACAGACGAATGTAGTTTTTCTCGGGACAAGATTATTAATTTTCATATTTATCACATATGGACTGTTGAAAACCCTCACGCTCTTGTCGAAACTAAATATCTAGAACAGTTTTCAGTTAACCTGTGGCTCGGAGTTATTGGGGATAATTCAATTGGGCCTCATTTTCTACCTCCTCAATTAAATGGTGAGGCAAAGGTTCAATTTTTAAGAGGAGTGCATTCAGTACTGCTGAAGGAAGTTCCTTAGGGCATCAGAAGGGATATGTTTTCTATGCATGATGAGGCTCTCGTCAATTTTAGTCAAGTAGCACGTCAGCATTTAACTGAAACATATGCAAATCAGTGGATAGGTCAAGGAGGACCCCAGAACTGGCCCCCTCGATCCTCGGATCTCAATTCTCTCGATTTCTCTATTTGGGGCCATTTATAGCATTTGTTCCTTCGTACTCCTGCTCGCGATGTGGAGGACTTGAGAAACTGCATCATTGATGCGAGCAGGGTAATCAGAGAGACTCCAGGAATATTTGCGCGAATATGTGGCTGAATGGGCCGGCATCTAGATGCATGTTGTGTGTTTTGTTTTTGATAAATTAGTTTTGTTTATTACCCTTTGATGGTTTAATGAAGGTATTGACTACAAAATAACAATAAATCCAGTTAGCATTAATGACGATGTATATCTGTAGTCACTATCGCTAATAACGACCTACTAGATACATTTGTTTTGTATTTTTGCATTCACAACGATGTATCTCTGTATTTGTAATTTTTTGCTGCGAACTGGTTTATTTTGGGCAAAAAATCCATTTGTTAACCATTTGGAAATGAATTTCCAAATAGTAAACGAATAATAAGACAAAAAGTTACATTGGAAATAAATTTTAGGGGTTGCATTTTCCAACCCTTGCAACCATGGGGTAAACCAAGTAAATTACTGGCCAAGTGTCTTTTTGGTAGTACAAAACGACAGGTTAATTTCAATATTGTAACTTTCTCAGTGCTCGTGTTATACACATTTTATGTACCCCCTTTAAGGGGCTGTATCTTAACAAGGGATGATCCTATGAAGTTTTTTTATATAAAAGATTCTATCTTTTTTGGATGACGAATCACCTCCTTAAATGTTTTACGCTCATTCAGTTGCATTGTATATTGATCGATGTTACCTTCAGCTACTGTTGTAGACATCCATTCTCCGTGCTTCTCAATATCCGTTACATTTGCTCCTGATAAAGAGCATTTTCCCAAACATGTTAATATCAACTGGGTTGGTATTGCATTCATAATTTGAGTATTGATAACAGAAAGGTGTAATGCAACGTCTTCATTAAAATAGTCAATGTTTTTTTCAACAATACAATAAGAAATACCTATTTTCGTTTTTGTATTGGAAATTTGAACAATTATTGATTTATCCAATGAAATGTCTTCTGTTATTGAATGGCACAGCTCTTCACACTGGCAGGCTACATATATTCCAAAAATAGTGGCAACTTCAATCATCAAATGTTTTTCATCTGGCGTTTCATTTATAAACCTCTGGACTTTTTCAAACGTAAAAATCAGGGAAAAAATGAAGATTCAAAGAAATGATAACGGTTGATTTGTTCCGTAATGATAATTATCATAGTACGTGAATAATTAATTGTTGCTACATCGCTTTGGGCATGAAAATCAGATCTTTGGAAATCAATCCCCTGCAGATGGAAAAAAAATCGCAAGCTGAGAACGTCGACTTCAGTGTTGCCAGGTCAACTTTTTTGCAGTAAATCTTTGGTTTTGGTTCGCGAATTTCTGTTTCACTGTTTGAGAATTATGATCTCCCATAATGTCTTGGTCTACTTTTTATAATAATCAATGAAATTTTTTCAAACTATCACAAAATCTCCTACGAATATTCATCAGTTCATAAACATCCATTTTCAGGTGAACATCAGCTGATGAATATTGTCTTATTGAATAAATTCAGTATCGAAATTTGTAAGGAACGGATCGACATGCACTATACTATGAGAACTTTGGTTCCAGAAATTTACGGAATAATGGACTCCAAGAATACATTAAAATACGCAGATGTTTTGTAAGTGATTTTGAAAAATTACCAATCATAATAATTGTTGGAATTATATATTTTCATTGATTTCATTGAGAAGTATATGAGTACATTGGGATTTGAGTGACCACAGCAACAAATTATTTTCAAAAATGACTTTTCATATCATTATTATCATTAGCATCAATGAAATATGAAAGAAAATGAAATCATACGTTATTCGAAATTTTCCATTTGTTTTCCAGTCATTTTTATAATTTTCTCACATGAGTAAGTGTTCTATATTCATCTCTCAAAAAGGCTGTATAAACAAACTATACACCAATCTCACTCAAAACTAGTCTTGCTGAAATTCTCAAGCAGGTTATTCAAAAGAGATGGAATATGTTTCTTGTAAAACACCAGTTGTTGTCAGAGTCATTCGGCTTCAGACAAAATATGTCCACCCAAGACCCAATAAAAAAACTAACCCAGTAAATGTAAAATGTATCTATGTTTGGATGGATGTTTTCATAGACCTTAGGAAAGCTTTAGACACCACAACCACTCTATCTTACTGAATCTTCTAGACGATATGGGAATTAGAGGTAGATATACCGAATAGTATTTTCGTAGGGGTGCGACAGTTGGTTAACGGAAAAACAGATTTCAAGTTGTTTTTGAGACAACAGAGAGCAAAGGGTAACAGTGGGCAATCATATAAGTGGAGATGATATTATTACATGTGGTGTGCCCCAGGTGACGGTGTTAGGGTCAATCCTATTCAATATTTACTTGAACAACCTTTTTCTACAAGACATCAACTCCATCAGTTTCGCCGATGATACTGTGTTGTTTTGCGAAGACAGAAACTGGTTTGATTTAAAACAGAAATTAGAACATGACTTTCAAATTGTAGTTTGACCACAGGCTCTTATCTACTACCTTTGAGAAAACCTATTACATACTATTCAGTAGTTCTGACAACTCTACCAGAATATGACATCAAAATCTCCAATACGGAAGTCATCAAACCCACAAAAAAATTGAGTACATTGGAATAATTTTAGGCAGCAATCTCAGATGGAACCAGCACATAGACCACATAGTTGAAAAATGACGTTGCATACTTTACAAATTCAAACGGATAGCAAACATACTCAATCAAAAACAGAAAAATATGTTATATATGAGTTTAGTAGAGCCCCATCTGAGATATGTTATAATTGGTTGGGGTGGAGTGTCGTAAACTCATGTATATTCTCCGGGGTTATGAAGAAAATATTTATCAGTTGTATCCTACGAATAGGTTACGACTACCCTAGCGATCTACTCCAATCAGAATCTGGAATATTTGCTCCCAGACAGCTGTTTTTCATAAATGTTACTGCTATACAGCTAAAAAACAAAAAAGAATTAACTACTTACCACTATAAATATGCTACACGCCGAAATCATAGTATCGTCATATCATTAATGCTCAAATGAGTTGGGCAGAAATCCTACCGGTATTTAAAACCAAAACTCTACAGTTTTCTTCCTGAAAATTCAAGATGCTGAACAAATCTCAAAAAATGTATGACAAAGATTAAATTATTTGTCAAGAATAAGTATACCACGAGCAGAGATACGTAGACAAATATAAGTTCAAATACTTACTTTCACGATTGTGGATATATATTGTGTAATAATTTGTTTTTAGTCTAAAATCCTAATGATTGAAATCTGTATATCCATTGATTGTTTGATTTATTTATATTCTGTTCGAATGTATCCAGTTCAGAATTGTTTTTATCCATACTCAATACCCATTCAATAAATTAGTTTATTTTTAATTCTTCATATCCTGTTCAAATATGTCCAGTTTAAACTTATTTTCTTATCTATATCTGGTACTTACTTCAATACATTGATGAATTATATTTATTTATATTCTGTTCAAATGTAGCTATATTACATTTATATCTCAGTACTTGATTTATTGCATGAATCTCATTTAATGCCTCATAAGATGTATTTCATTTGTTTACTGTTCATTTCTATACATACATGTATATTTACTGTAAAAAATCATATGAAAAATCTGTCTGTTTAAAATCTGTTTTTCCGTTAATCAGCTGCCGCCCCCATACGAACGACAACTCTCAGAAGTTGAGAAATTTGTGCGAGCTAAGGACTAACGAGGTCTTATCTTTCAACGTGTGATTCCTAACACGGTTGCAGAATCATTCCAGCTTCAACTAGATAAATTCTTTCGAGAAAAGTATCTGGTCGAGGCAGGAATCGAACACACGACCTTCCGATCGTGAGTCGGACGCACTACCACCACGGCCAATTCCACGGCCAATGAGGCAGTAACACCAGAAAACATAAAAAAAAATCCACAAAATTACTTTGAATGATCGAAAAATGAATTTGCGTGAGTTAGCTGACATTGTAAAGATATCAAAAGAACGTGTTTGCTTTATAGTGAATGAGCATTTGACTATCTATGAGAAAGCTTGGTTGAAAGTGGGTGCCGCGTGAGCTCAACGATGACCAAAAACAAGAACGTCTTGATGATTCTGAGCAGTGTTTGACCATGTTTAAACATAACAGGCCGGAATTTTTGAGACGATATGTGACAATGGAAAAAACATGGATCCATCTCTTCACTCTGGAATCAAAACGATCGTTATCTGAGTGGAGAGCAACTGGTGACTCGTCCAAAGCGTCCAAAAGCACAACATCAACTGGAAACGTTATGGCCTCGGTATTTTGGAATATGCGTGATGTAATATTCATCGACTATTTTGAGAAGGGAAATACCACTAACAGTGAATATTATGGAGCGTTTGAATGTCGAAATTGCAAAGAAACTACCACATGTATCAAAGAAAAAGACAACGCAGCGTGTCACAAGGTCAATCAAAACAATGGCAAAACTACATGAATTGAACTTCTAATTGCTCCCAAATCCACCGTATTCGCCAGATTTGGTTCACAGCGACTATTGGCTATTCGCAGGCCTCAAAAAATGGTGACTGGTTACAAATTTTGTTCGAATGAAGTGATTTATTCTGAAACTGAGGCCTATTATGAAGCAAAAGATAAATCGTCCTACAAAAGTGGTATTGAAATGTTAGAGCGGCGTTGGAATGATTGTGTGGCTCTTGATGGAGATTATATTGATGAATAAAACCAATTTTGACCAAAAAAATGCGTTTTTTAGGTCCGGGACTTTTCAGCCTATGAGTTCTTATAAAAAGAAATAAGTAGCACGTTATCGATGGCGCTAGGAAATGATCATCATCATTCCTTAGATATAAATGGTTGGGAACGCTCACAGTTGATACCACAATGACAATTACTGGAGCCACACTAGAAGATATACCAACAAGGGTCAAAGATGTTATTGATAGATTTACTTCATGGTGCCAACGTAATTATATAATATTGAATACCTCTAAACAGAAAAAATAACATCTCAAGGGAAATTGATCTTACTGATGAAATATTTATGTCACGTGACGTAAAATTTCTAGGAACTATATTAGATGAATATCTAAATTGGGATCTGCATATTGATAGAGTCTGCAAGAAACTAAATTCAGTTTTTTTGCAATAAAACAAGTGAAATTGTGTGTAGATTCAGACAGCCTTATGCAATGGCATATCCACATGTTTCTCATGTCATGGGGATGTGGTAGAGATTTTAATAGAATAATTGTTGCCCAAAAACGTATTATAAGATTAATGTTCCATGCAGTTCCATGTTCCAGTTCCATGCATATATATATACAGGGTCCTGCAACAGTGGCGCGGTGTTCCATATCTCTATATAGGAAGCAGATAGGAATCTAATTTTCTATAATATT
>WOGN01004837.1:0-13714 GCA_015342105.1 Leptinotarsa texana | reverse complement strand
GTGTAATGATGGTTTCATTGGTTATTTCGACACACATGACTAGAAATAGACAAATTTGATAGGATAATTTTTTTGGCAAAAAATTTTCGTTATAATTCCAATCGAAAAGGCTTAGAGCAATGTTTCTCTGAAGTGGTTAATATTTTTCAAGTTTATTTGATGCATCATTCTGATTGAAAGCGACTCTGTGATTCAATAGTTCTACTGTTGTTAAAATTAATATTAGGACAAGAGAAAACACAAATTTGAAAACAATATTCTCTATATTGTTGGCAGCAGTTTCTGCCAAGATGCGATTTAGTGTTCTCTCCATAAACGAGAAAGTTCTAACTAGGGATGTTGGTGAAATTGAATCATTGTATTCGTGCCATATTAGTATTTTATGGTGTGGTCCGATGAGTTTCAAATACTTCCAAACCACCGCTAAAAATAATATTAAACACCTCTAATATAAAATAGAGGGGTCACAAAAACCACCTGAACATTACAGTGACGTCAGATGAGAGTACATTCTATAAGGTGATCTGTAGTGAAAGTATTGTGACAAATTAACAATTAACTGTCTTAAACAGATCTATTTCCAACAATATTTCAATAATCACAAACTAATTTATTACAACACTTAGCAACTAACGCTTATTCATATCCACTATTTGAATTTCTTGTTTAGCCACTCGCTTCGCTTTCTGAACTGCCCTCTTGGGTCGGGAAGACGTGTTTCTATCGATAACGGTTCTTTTTGGGTTTGTTCGTTGAGTTGGTCGGCATATCGGTTAGCGGCGGCTTCAAATTCGTTACAGTATCATCAAGTGATGTTCGCTTTTTCTCGAGTTTCATTAAACATTTCATTTTTTCAACAATGCTGCAAATTTTTATCTTCACTGGCTGTGGCAGAGTAATGTCTGATACGCCTTATAGATGCTGAAAGAATGAAGTCAACTGTTCCGTTGATACGCATCATTACTTTTTGTTAAACCATTGTATATCGGGGATAAAATTGAATGATTTCTTAAAGCTACGTTGTCTAAGGAGATGTTATATAAGATCGTAGTGTCTGAGCAGATAATATACTGTGAAAAAACATTGTATACAGTCGTTTTCTGTATATTTTCAGTTGATTAGACAATAAAATTGTTGCAAGAAATATCCACTAAGATAATATATACGAATGATAAGTTATTATTGCCAGTTTAATTTGCCCTATATTTCATTACATTAGTTCAGACTTCCATTGTATGATATGATATATATTGATTTGAAATCCCTGAAAGAATCTGTAAAAATTAAAATGATTAGCTGAAAAATAGCAATTCACATATCCCCTTCTCCCTCTCTCCGCTTCATCGGTTTTAGCGGGTGCTGGCCGTTTGGCGGGAGTTGGTCGTGTTCCGCTTGATTCGAGGTTTCCATATGTTGCGTATCTCTACGCTAGCTTGCTAGATGCGTTGTTGGACAACATATATGCGGCTTCTTTAAATTTTCTCCTAAATCAGCGTTCCTCCTTGTGGATGATTTCAGCTTGAGCCCACTTGATGTTATGTTGATCAGTCCAAACATGTTCTGCTTTTCCTGATTCGCTATGTGTGTTTGTTGTGCTCGGCAATGCGAACTTTCAATGGCCTCTTAGTTTCACCGATGTATGATTGTTCGCACTCTCAGGGTATCCGGTAAATGCAATTCTTGGAATCGCATTCCGCCTTTGGTGGCCTGGTTTTCGTGAGACTACTACGGATAGTGTTCCCAGATCTGAAGCAGATTCTGATGTTATACTTGGACACAATTCTTCTTATCCTTTCCGACAATCTTCTGATGTAGGGAAGTTGAAGTACTGTTTGTGGCGGCTTCTTTTTCTTGTGAGGCTATAGCTGTTTTCTTGATAAAGTATGTTCCACAATCACCTTGGAGTAATCATTGAAGGTCATTCTTGATTATGCCTAGTTCCTTTACGAGACTTTTCTTTGTATTACAGAGCCCGAAAGCACGGTCTACTAGAGTCTTGTTGATTCCTCACTTAGTAGATTGATGGTGTCAGATACTGTCAACCACCTTTAAACAAACATTGGCCAATATTTTTTCATCTTCCTATATTTTTTTACCACTTGTATTTGTTACTAACGTTACTGCAGTTTCGTTCTTTAAGGACATTTTCAAGCGAATACAGTAAACGTTATTATTTCTGGCGTAGTAACGCCTGCATCCATCAATTTTTTTATTACAGTATACTTTCCCAGAATGAACTACAAAACTTATGGCTTGATGAAGCCTCAAAGCAGTTTTGAAATATTTGTTGGTCAGTTAATTTAATAAATGTCGTACAGCCCACATAGCATTTGGAATTTGCTGACTGGGAGTGTATCAAAACACTGATTCACAATATGCAGTAAATTGATTCGAAAACAAGTAAAGAGTCCAAAGATCAAAGTAACCATGAGGGAAACCCCAAATACATATATTCATTTTATTACATGATTACTTGATAATGTTCGGTGTACTGCAGCGATTTCTGTTTCCGGTATATATATTAAAATCAACAAAAATTTGTGATTGTTGGAATAGGGAAGAAATATTTCAAAATTCATGTATAGAAATAAGGTAGGCAATAAATGATTGTAAGCAGCACTAAAATATCCTCCATTTACAAAAATGGGGTAAAATAAGGCTAGGTTCGATATACCCAAACCGCGCGGAATACTATCTTATTAATTACATTATTAGTGGTTTTCAATTAGTACGAGGAATTTTTAAGTAGCTGTTTGAATGAATATGAGGGCGAGCAATAGACATTTTTAAATAGATATTTGGGTGGATCAGAAATTATTCCAGTTCGCAATTATTGTATGTACGACTTTCAAACATTCAGGGTGTTTCAACTGGAACTCATCGATATATGAGAAAAACTACACATGAAAATTTAACGGTATATTTTAAAAAAAATCAGTTTTTCCGTTCTGTCGCCCCCATACGAACGACAACTCTCAGAAGTTGAGAAACTTGTGCGAGCCGAGGACTAACAAGGTCTTACTTTTTAACGTGTGATTCCTAACACGGTTGCAGAATCATATCAGCTTCAACCAGATAAATTCTCTCGAGAAAAATATCTGGTCGAGGCGGGAATCGAACCCACGGCCTTCCGATAGTGAGTCGAGCGCACTACCACCGCGGCCAATTCTACCGATGCCGATGAGTTGAAATATTTTCAAGGCGTTCCGGAAAAGGGGGCAAATTGCTTATTTCAAATGAAACACTGTATAAATTATTGAATTTATGTCTTAATTTTGATATTATTATACTCTGTTCAGCATTGTTGAAAATATTCGTGGTTGATTGGATCTTGTAGTACGTTTCGTCGTCTACTGCGGCAGACATCTTCAGCAGTATATGTTTTCGGAGGTTGAAATTATGTATGTAGGTTCGTTTAATATTGCAGATGTGCGATAAGAAAGGAGTTTCAAATAGTACAGCTGGTCCAATAATAGTTCAAAATTATCTTTCATCACTGTTTCTCCATGCTTTTACATTTCCAGTTGGTGAATTTATATTCAGTGTTAGGAATCACTTTAAAACGTGAGACCTCGTTAATCCTTAGCACGAACAAGTTTCAAATTTTGTTGTTGTTGTTGTTCGTAGGGGTGCGACACCTGGTTAACGGAAAAACAGATTTTAAAGCAGACAGATTGACCCCGTGCGGAGCCGGGGCGCTCGCTAGTTTCATTTAATTCATGGATCGCGGTTGGAATTTAATAATAATTTCATTCATTCATTATTATTGATCACGAAAATGTTTAAAGTTCGATTGGAAAAGGGGGAATATAACTATACAGCGTTCTATTTTTTATTATGGTTTTTATGAAGTTTTGTTCTATTGACTGAAAACTCTTCTCGAAGTTCCGTATGTAATATTAATCATTCAATCGATTTATTCCTTCCTGTAGCACCAAATACATCGAAAATACATATCCTTCGATAACAACGCCCAATTATAACTCTAAATAATACTGTTGTGTGTCAATAATCTAATCAGTTGTCTCCATTCCTTCAATCTAATCTCTGAACGTATAGGTAGCATGCTTTTGATAGATAATATTATGTAGCAAAGAAATATTTCATATCTGTTTGTCATAGATATCTTATCCGGGAACAAAAGCTGTAGCAGTTGCACACGGTGTGTAATTGAAAACGATTTTTTCTAAATCGATTTAGCTATTGTGGGAATTACCTCAGATAATTCAGGTATTCAACTGACAAAAAAAACGAAAAAAATAAAATTTGATTTTAAAAAGTCTTGAATGTTCTCAAGTTTAATCTTCTGTATTCAATTTTGTTTTTGTTAGTACTTGGAGAACATACCCAGGAACATAATAATGCTACATTATGAATTATAAACATACTGATTTTTGTAAGTGCATTAATATAAAAAGCGTTCATGGGTATTTAATTGTTGGCAACATTGATAGTTTACATATATTGTCAGATGAAGAAGTAAGCCCAGTATGCAATTTTTTCTATTAAAAAGGGTTTCGACTAAATAAATTGTTGTAAAAACAAGGAAATTCAAAAAAGGAACACGGTTAACAAATGCATCAACTTAGGCGTTGCTATGCCGTGATATGTGAACAGCTTTCGCGAATCTTGTAAACTGTGGTTATTTGCAATTTAAAAATATTAACCACCATAAATATATTATCTTGATAAAAATATTTTCTTTGATGGGTGATTTTATCATCATCATCATCAGATTTATCAAAAAAACACATCTATGAAAATAATGTATGTTTTCTAAAATAATGAAAAGAGAAATGAAATTTTTCAATGTTTTTTACCACTTTTATTTATAACTAACGTTACTGCAGTTTCCTCCTATATGGACATTTTCAAACTTAAACAATAAACTTGTTTATATGTACATTTTCATTTCTCTTTTCATCATGATCTCCTACCACGTAGTAACGGCTACATCCATCAATCTATTTCCTAATATACATAATTATTACAAAATTATTCATTTGAAAATGAAAATAAATGTCATAATGTTATCATTCTTAGCAGAAGAATGTCCAGATGATACTGCACGGAAGTATTTATAAACAAAAAATATAACAATACTGACTATAGCATATTTGTCAAATATATTGAACATACTTAGATTCAGCAAGCGCCAAACGTGATGGCGAGCCCGCCCCTATATGCACAAACATACAAAGGCAAGACATACAAATGCTGCGTACAGAGACGTATTTTTACTTGTCCCCCAATGCTGTTGGCGTTTGGCAGTGTCTGAATAATTTGTGTTTCTGAAAAAAATGTCATCGCCTAACAAAAAACCAGTGTAACATTATATAACACTATATTCTTATATTTCTTTTATATATTTTAGGAGTTTTATATTATTTTTTATTTTGAGGTCAATTTAAAATAACATCAATGATATGATATGCAGGATAGATATATCAAAATATAAAGACAACCATAAACAATTCTGTGTCTTTAAGTTCGTCGAGATCTTTTCCATTAAAAGTGTACAACCTTGACCATGAACTTTCAACGTATCCGAATCCCTCCGATTCCTTACAACTATTGGTAGGGCTTATGATATACTAAGAAGGTAATCAGTTGGTGTCCCCAGGTACCGTTTTGCCCATGTTTATGTTCGTTTTGCCAGGTATAAGGAAGGGTCTCTTACAATTGGTACAGTTTCGATTTGTTCCCCTGTTATAGGATTCCAGTTTAACAAATGTC
The DNA here is from genome assembly GCA_015342105.1 of Leptinotarsa texana. NCBI lineage: Eukaryota > Metazoa > Arthropoda > Insecta > Coleoptera > Chrysomelidae > Leptinotarsa > Leptinotarsa texana. Next base: position 7,978 of record WOGN01004837.1, on the reverse strand, counting down.
TAAAAGCAATGGATTCATTTCTTTAAGAAATACCTAATATTTAATGACATTTTTCGCCAATATCAAGTGCAATTGTTTCCATGTCGTTTCGAATGTCTAATTTTGAGAGGTAATATCATAATTCTTGTTATTGCAAGTACATTTGTGCAAATCCATCTTGAAATGAAAGGAATAAATTACCAGCTTTTGGAAATACTACCTATTATTAATCCCTATTTCAGGAATAACAATAGACTTGAGACACATCCCCTTTTCAGGAATGAATATATTAGAAACAAAATTTTCTAAAATATGACAATGAAACTGTACATACGAGTTTTTTTTCTTTTCCTTGGTACATTTCTCAATAATGAATCTTCTCTGGGAAAACCCGACATTTTTGAAAGATCAACTGTATTGTTCTTGTAGGTCTGCTTTTATAATCTTTAAACCAACTACTTTAGCAGAGGTTATTTCCAAGTATCTTCAGATCAGAAACTTACCTGCAAAGATAAGACAAAGGAACCAAGAAAACCATAGCTACACGTGTTGGCTGGTCTTCCAAAATGTAAACCATAAAATCTTTTTGAATACACTATGCCATGACGATTCGGATAATATGATCTGCTAATATTAAAAGACGTATGATACCTACTTGACTGTAGAACTGTATTTTTTATTTATTGGAATTCCTAATCTCCAACATTTCACAAAAAATATTGTCATCAACTTTCATGAAATATAATAAATATTGCAGCGGGCAAGTACAGTCCTTGCAGTATTATGTGGTTCCAGATCCCCTGAAAAAAACAACGAACTTTTTATTGAGACGTCAACCGTCCCCTATTGTCTCCCAGTTTCACATAACTTGACAATCTTACTTCTACGGTGGAAGAGTACAGTATTGATGTAGGATTCTATGTAACTTCCTAGCTTCATCTATCTTTTCTCACACCAGAACAAAAATACTGTCTTTCGACGTGCGTTTCTCTAAACAAGTTAAAAGATGATCTGAAGTCATCGTCAGGTGCCCTCACAGAAAAACTCCAAAGGTGTGAGATCAGGTGATCTTGCTGGTTACTCCTGGACCCCGTTGGAATGATTCGTTGTTGAAAACACCAACTAACACGCACAAAATTGCATATTTTCCGATTTTCCAAGTTTCTAATACATGTATTTGTGTCCATCCCGTGAAATGTCTAGATACGTACCCTAAAAAATTCTTATTATTTTTTCGTTAGACAAAATGAAAAGTTTGTGATAAATAGAACATTTTTCTTCGAGAAAAATATAATTGATTTTACGAAGTAACTTAGCGGAGTACACTAGAGGCCGGCGCTTTTGTACACCTGTACACCTATATCATTTTTTTATATTGGAGAAGGTAAATAGCCAAAAAAATATCAATAAAAACTAGGTAATTTGTTTCCTATCCTTATCAATGTTCCTTAATAGGAGAAACGAAAGCAAATGTTTATTTGCTTTCGTTTCTACATTCTACATTTCTACATATATTACATTCAGTACAAATTTTGAAAAAATCACAGTGATAATGAAGGAAATAGATACCATTCAAATGATGTCTCGCTCGATCCTATTGTCATTAAAACAAAGAGGGCGCAGCCGCAGTCCACAAATAAGTTGAGGTTTGGATAAGAATTTCATATCAAAATTTGACTCCCTTTCTCGGGTGAAGGGGGTAAGTATTCTTTGAAAGTCCCTGTATGTTATGTTTAGATTCGTTACTTAAAAAATCTGGATAATGAACGTCATCGACATCAGTACAACTGAAAATGTACAGAATATTATTCCTTGATTGAATTTTTCTAAGTTTTCGAAAAAATTCCCTATTTATAGAAAAATACCGTTTTCAAGACATCAATATTTACCTATTGCAAATGAAGCACCTCTTGAATTTTTGTATTTTCGGGTTGCTTTTTCCGTGTTTTAAATTTGTTTTTTCTAATGTTACTTTGCATTCATGTTTCCTAGTAACTTTTGGTGTGACCACTATTTTATGAGCAATTAAAATTTGACTATTCATCCATACCTAGACAAATCACAGTTTTTTGAGTTGCTTTCCGATAAGTTCGTTCAACACTCAATGATCATGTTAAATTTTCATAAAATTTTGTAACGATTTTAGATGTTAGTAGTGTACGAAATTGAGGTAGTCATAAATAATGTTTTAACGCTGATTCGGTTGTATGCACCATGTCAGTTTGTGACAAATTCTGTTTACCTAGTAATTTTATGCAGAAGCCATAAAAACCGTTATGGCCTTCTGGAGTTTGAATTCAAATTGTTTGGGTATTTACAACGACTAACCAAGTGTAACCAAGTTATTTGAGAGGACCCTGCTTGGCTTTATAGCAGCTAGATTGTCGCCCTTACCCTAATATAGGAGTACTACTCCAGTCGAATTAGGATTTGCCAAAAAAAATTAACTGGTAGTTTTTTTTCAGAATACTTTGGGGACAGTCTAAATTTAAGTTTCGGGGTATTGTTCAAGTAAAAGATATAGTGACCCCTACCTTCCCCAACATACACAACGCGGTACTCGTCTCTACATTCTTTTGGTCACCGTAATATGACTTCAGATTTAATTTTATGACTTCAGCCAATCTTAAAACTCAGTAAAAATTATCCAATACGAACCGCTAATTCTTTTTTGGCCATTGACTCTGCCGACACCTTTAAGATTACTATATCGCCTACTTCGACTATACCAGATCCGAAACATATCGATCCTACGAAAAAATTGATCCAAAATTGTAGGAGATTTTATTTTGAACAAATTTGTTTAACACAATGTTTCTACTAAAATTGAAAATTAACGTGAGAATACTGTGATACGAGTTTACACCCCCTCTTTCTCGAGTATAAATAAAAAATATCGTTCTTACGAAAAAAATGAAAAGGACCAATTGTAGGATATTGAATTTGAAGGACCAACATTGTAGGAAATTTAATTTTATACACATGTTTTCTCGTAAAATTGAAATTTTACCTCCTTCTTTCGGGTAGAATCGAAAAATATCGATAAAAAATTGATAGGACTCTCATCACAATTTTTTACGTAAAATTTAATATAGACGAGTTGTTCAAAAAAACATTCGCCCCCTCTTTTCGGGTATAAATCGAAAAATTGATGGTAATCAAAATTGTAGGAAATTTAATTTTAAACAAATTTTGTAACCACTATTTTTCGTGTTAGCTTGAAAATAAACGAGTTATTCAATGAACAAAAAAACCCTTAAATTCAAGATGGCGAATGGCGCAACGGGTTTGGTAACTCGCAAACTTTAGACTGCGAGTGACCCCCCCCCTCCAAGAATTCCGAAAGAAAATTTCCAGTAAAAATTTTTGCAATATAATAGTCGAACGCAAGAAAATATTTTTTATATACCTATATCATTTGAATAGATGTAGCTAAATTTCCTAAAAACGTTGCCTTTAAATCAACACAATTTCAATTTTCATTTGTTATACAATACGGTTGAATATTTATTGAATATTGTACTTGATAAACAGTTTAGATTTTTAACGTAGCAACAGTACGTAAATAACTTGTTTTTCTTTTTTTATTTCTTAATCAAGATTAAGAAGGTAATAAATTGAAATTTGTTACTTTGATTACGTCTAATAGTCATTGTCAAATGAAAGGTCAAAGTGAAATCACTGAAATCTAATGTTTTTGAAATAACTGTTTGAAAATGAAAAGTGTAGAGTTGAAATGGCCTAATCTGTTGTGATCTTGACCTCGACCTTCACTTCGAAATGAAATGCCTTATAAAGGCAATAATTGTTGATATTGCATCAAATGATGTAATATCGCACCGTTATTGAACTACTTCTACTTAACCGTACATTTGCATTTGTCCAACGGTTGTTTTAGGGCAACGTAATTCAGCCTCGCCAACTTTTGTCAACCTTTATAGGGCGATCGATTTGCGAAAAATTCATATATGAATTTGGGTAAATTATTTTAAAGCCTGCATTACTTCTTTTTATCCCAGATTCATATTTCACATAAAATTTTATGTGTATTTCATGTTACCTTCATAATACTTATCTCACATGGGCCACAATAAATCCTGGCGGGTTGCAGTGCGCTGACATATCCTCGACATCATGTTTGAGTGCCAAATTGAGCAAAGTCATTTTTTATATATGTTAGTGTTTCCCTACATAATAATCCCAGTTTCGAATGACAATAATTATCGCTATTCGAAACAAATTTCCGAGAATGGTGATTGTTTTTATGAGACCGTGTAATTTGTAAGAAAAAGTGAAAGGAACAATGACAATAAATACAAATAGTGGGTAACGATGTTCGTAGCCAGCCGAAGGCTTTATGGGATCCTTTAGCTTAATTAATTATTGAGCTTTTCTCTTCCTCCTCTGTAATTGCCTCCATGTCTTTTTATAATTCGTATAATTGAACTGTCACTGGAAGTCTCTGATCATCCACACTGGTATAAACTTTTTCGGTACATTTTGAACAAGAGATGCTTCAAAAAAAAATGTTTACAGTATTTGTATTCGATTATTAGTTGCTAAAGCTGATGATATTGCAGCCCGATGAATTTTTTTACTGTTTACGGCACATTGGTTTATTCGTTTACGAAAAAAATTAATTTTTTCTCTTTGTAATTTTCCCAAAATTTTTGTTAAATTATGGAAAAGATGAAAGCCAAAAAGCATTTTCTCAAAAACCAAACTCCCCGAAAAATATTCTTGAGTTTTTTCTCAAAATATAACTTTTTATTTGTCATGAAATTTTCTACAAAAATTGTTTCATGTTTTTTTCACTTGAATAGAAATCGGGGATGAACATGGTGATTTTATCAAATCAAAAATGTTCTAATACAAAAGACGTGTTAGACTTTTTTTTGTCTTCAAATATAACACGTTACAGTTATAATTGAACTCATTTTTGTCGCTGGAAGATTGTTTTCAACTACAAAATTGGGGATGACACTGACAAAATTACAAGGTACTGTCGTCTCTTATTCTTTGAAAAAAATCCTCCATGTTTGTCCAATATAAAGTATGGGTCAAGAACCACTAGTCAGCTTACATATTTCTGATCTGCCTGGCAGATCAGAAATTGTTTTAAATGAATTTGTTCAAATTATTTGTTCTGTAAGTCTTCCTGAAAAAAAACGGGTGATATTATTGGTTGGTTCATCAAAAAAGGACAATGTCCTATAACGCTTACTATCGTTTTTTGAACTTGGATATACTTGGTCAATGGCAAGCATCCGTAGTTTTTTTGTTAATAATGGATTCAATAATGTTCACCTCATAATTATTCATCATTAAGTAGGTAGCAAAAGTCACTATAATCTTCATTATATCTGTATATGGGGAGGTACTGAGTAGGTACAAATATGTTTCATTGAACGTGTCCGAAGAAAATATTGTACAGTGTAACACGTGTCGCGGTTTTGTAAACTGTTTGGTGAAAGTATTAATACTTCAATGTCGACTCATCATTGGCCAGAAAGACCTACGTCAATATTATCAGGGAATAGAAATGATATATTGATTCTTTTAATGCCTGTGAATTGCAAGGGGTGCAGCTGATGAGGGAGGCTTGGACAGCTGGTCTGGTCCATTCATAAATATACAGTCATATGGCAAACGTCCCCTGCAAAACGAACAAACCTTTAAGTATCCAACAACTGATAGTATCGATTTCCAGATTTTGGTTAAAACTATTATTTATTTGACATGTGAAAAGAAACAACCTATCTCACAGCTAATAATGATGCTGATTGTAGTGAATACATAAATTAATTCAATTTTATATTATGTTGCAAATTATGGAGAGAAAATTTCAATCAAAAATAACTTTTGTGATAAATTGAAACGTTACTCTTTCAAAGCTGCTCTATATTGTGAATCGATACTTTTTACAAACTTTTTCGTTGTTTCAAAAAAACGAGCCACATGGTATTTTTGACATTTTTTTGTAGTAAAAAAGAGTTCACCATGAGGTTGAGTTTGAAAAATGCTACTCCCTATTTGATATTTCCAAGATAACGAAGTAAAATAATGCATTAAAGAAAAGTAAGTAAAAATTTCAATTCTTGAAAACTTTTCTTTTGTTTCTCACTAATATCAAGTTGTTTAACAATGATTCCATAAATGACGTCAAAATGCCGCCATTTTGAATAGAATGGCCACATATGTTATATCATTAAAAGATAATTTTATATCCTATCAAATGGAATAAAAAATAGATGGTTTATTTGAAATGTTTTGACTTGGATTCATTTTCGATTAGTATATATCTAAATCTAAAATGAAAGAAAAAATTGAATGATTTTACCACAGCCAGTCAAAACCTGAACAAATCTTATTATGCAATTATAATAATATTAATAATAATAATTTATTTCTCAAGAGATAAAATATTGAATTGGAATAGTCAAGTGTCTAGTAAAAAAAAACATACAAGGTAGATTTAACAATATCACATTCAGATTTTTAAACAGAAACAGAGCTTTGGAATACAAAGACTCGCTGTTAAAAATACGTAAAAACATATAAAAATGTAAAATATAAAAGAAAAATTAGTGACAATATTCTAATGATATATCTTCTGAAAATAATTCGTTTGTTGAGTGAAAACATCTTTTAACAAGTAATTTTTTGAGTTGATTTTTGAAAGTCAATAACGAAGAACTGTTTTTCAATTCATATTGAAATTTTTTAAATGCACTTAGCCATTATTAGCAGAAGAGCAGAAATGTACTCTATTTTTACAAATTTGTTGATTTTGATGGATATCAGAATTCTTTACAAAACTATCTCTATTCTTGAAAATATAGAGACGTAATTCACAAATATATAACGGTGGAAGTGTTAAGATTTCATATTTGCTGAAAAAACGTTTACAGATCTCGGTACTAGTCACATTCATGATGCACCTCATGATTTTTTTGTGCAATGGAAATTTCCTGAGACGTGGTTGACCATCCCCAGTAACAAGTACCTACACCTAAAAAGGCATACACTAATGAACGTTTATTATGCAATGGTGTATTTATCATTAAGTTATCATATCCTGAGGAGAGGCAACAGAAATGATAAGGGTTTTCTAGTTACAGAAAACTCGTTAGAATAATATTTAATGTTACATTAAGGGATATATTTACGAAACAGAATATTATGAGGCTTAATGGCATATATCATTACTTACTGACATTATTTTACTCATACACAAACACGCCCAAGAACTTGAAAAAATATTCACAAAGTCATAATTATGGAACAGGTAATCAACATTGAATTTCTGAAAATATATAACACATGATTACTATAAAAAATTTACAAAGTTGGCAGGTATTTACCTCTGTACTTACTCAAAACAGTTTCGATAAATAAATTCATACATGAATAATTCTGAATACTCTGACTACTTACTTGATGAAAATTATTAACGCTTTCTATAATAATAATAATAGAATTTTCACATTAAAGTTTATTTAACATACAAGTAACATCAAGTACTGGTACCAGCTACTGACGAAGTTTCCATGTAGCGAAACGCCTTTTAAATAAAAATTCATGTTTGACAATATCCATATGAAACTATATATTTCTCATTATTTCACCTAATAGTTGTCAAATGTTTAAATTTCTGTCTTGTCGTGTCTATCTCACATTTTTATATAGTTTTTTTTATATATACAATTCCCAAAATAAAATATATGTGGTTATCTATATGAGTACACTGTAACTGTTCAATGTCGAACTGGAAGAAAAATCCCTCTCAAAACACATATTTTCATATAAACATTGAGTTACAAAAGAAAATACTTTTGAAATGAATACGGTCCTTAGCCATACTGTTCGACGTGGGTGCTTTGTTCACTCAGTCGAATTGACTGACGTGTTGGTCGGTGGTTCAAGCCCTAATCTGAACGATCGATTTTCACTTGCTATCGTCCAACCCGTGTTAGGAATCACACGTTAAAAGGTAAGA
>WOGN01004836.1:0-13715 GCA_015342105.1 Leptinotarsa texana | reverse complement strand
AGATACATCGATCTTACTATATAACCGGCGAGTTCCTTCGGCAGAGATCATTATTAGTAAGAGAGTAGTAAGATTAGTAAGACAGTGTTCGAAGTCTCAAGCAAGCGAGTATTCTAAGTAAATTATAATCAGTGCAGTAGTTGTGTATTGAATAAATAAAAGTTGTCTAAGTATTATCAGTGTTGTTGTTTTGAAAACGAACCCCAAGTAAATATTGTAACAATATGAAAACACAGAACTCCGCGAAGAATACAACAGAGAAATAAATAAAATAGATTGATAAATATAGGTAAAAAGGCATATGTAAATGAAATCATCGAGCAGATCAAAAACAATTCAGAAGGTCTCTGGAAAGGTGTCAATGAAATTCGCAGTAAACAGAAAAGAACTACAAACATAACCCAAATTAAAGTAAAAGATCAAATGAAATATAACAAAAATTAAATCTCTAACAGTTTAATTAAATACCACAGTGAATTAGGAGAGAAATATGCAAATAAAATCATTGAACCTGAAGAAGATACTGAAAAAAAATATTGATTTTTTTGAATAAACATGTAGTCATTTCTAAGTGGCAGTATGACTACAGGGAAGGTAAATCGACGAAGATGCGATACTTGCTTAAACTTCTTACATTCATGATACACCCAATAAAAAAACTTTTATGTATATTTGCCGATTTAACCAAGGCATTCGTTACTGTGTGTCACAAGAAAATCCTTAAAAAATGATCATCCTATGGACTAAGAGAAAAAGTATATAATATACTGAAAAGCTATTCAACTGAAAGGAAACAACGTATTGATAGATTAGTGAGACTAGGAGTCCCAAAAAGAACAGTACTGGGGCCATTATCACTTACAATTTACATAAACGACCTACTCGAAATAAAAACTAAAGGTAACTAATTAGGTTTCGCCGTCGACACGGCCATTCTATATGAATCCAATACATGGCAAGAATTGAAAACGCTGGAGGACAATAATTTCCTGGAAACAGAAACATTGTTCAGATATAATAAGCTGACGATGAATTTTAATAAAACAAAATACTTGCCGTTTTTCTCATATACTAGCGGTTTACCGAATATGGGTCTGTTGAAAATAGGAGAGAGCTACGAAATCCCAGAAGACACATCAATAAAGTATCTTGGGATCGTAATAGATCGCCATCTGCGGTAGGACCTGCAAATTAAAAATGTTGTAGGGAAGGTAAGGGGATTATTGCATGAATTCAAATATCTGAGCGGTTTTCGTGATATTTGAAATTTGAGAATATTACACCATGCACTAGCAGAGGTTCAATTGCAGTACGGAATAATTGGATGGGGAGGGGTGACTGTCACTCATCTAGAAAGTCTGAATAACGTGCAAAAATATATACTCAAAAAAATGTATTGAAAAATACCTACTCACCCTAGTGCATCCGCAAAACCAATAAGTTTTATTCCGTCAGGAATTTTCGATTTCCAAAAGTCGTCATATAAAATGTTCCACAGAGTGAGGCTCAGCACCGATCCCTGGGGTACACCACTACTTATTTTACTTTTTATTACCTCCCTTTCCGACAAGTATGAGATGATAATACTTATCAGGCTCTCCGTTATCCCTCTGTCTCTCAGTTTGTTCAGAATCAACTGCCACGATGCAGTTTCGAAGGCATTTCTGATGTCCTGCGTTATCCCAACGCAGAGAACTCCTTGGGCCATGGCTTCCCTACACAGAGAAACACTTCATTAACTGCATGTTTTGCCGTGGCTTTCGGAAACCATATTCATTCGCTGATACATACACACATACAACTGTATACATACATACATCTGTATGTATGTATTTCAGATCTTCAGATGATGTGGTGCTGCAGGTTTTTCAGCTTTTACCGCAGCTGAAAAAGCAAGTGCGCTTCTGGAATCAATCAAGTGGCCCAGGAGCGCCAATTAATTTTTGTTGTTGGTTAATAATTTCATGTTTTGTATTTTGGCAGTTAACAATAAAAAAAAAGATGACACAATATTTTTGATTCCAGCTATAGGAGTCTTTTTGGATAAAACGAATCATGCGACATTATTCCGACGATTTTATTGGACACATTCACACTCCTGATCAGGGATAAATCAGAAAGAGAAATTTAAAAAAAAACACAGACAGCTATTTCTTTTTGGAATCAATAAGTAGCTCTGAATAGATAACCACACTCAACTTTTCCCAAGTTCGAATCGCAGCGCTATCTAACAATTATTTTTTATCTTTCCGGAAAGCCATTACAGAAGTTTTAGAATGCCTAGAACGCAGAACTTATAAAGTTAAATCTTTATATCCTCTTTCTACATTCAGCTGATGCGAATCTTGACTATCAGATCGGAAGCAGAACTGAAGTTCGTCCGTTTTCTGCCTGTATTAACTAGCAAGCGAAAGGACAAAAACCGCTCTGAGAGATAAGTCCTGTCATTGTTGTTTGTTGTACGTGTTCACCTCCTGTAAATATACCGTTTTTGACAAAAAGGTGATGGCTCAGATTTCAATTACGGAACCGACCTGAGCTTTACGTAATCCCTGTATGGTGTCGGTGAAGAAAATATATCCAAATTGAAACGTGACATGCATGACTTCAGATATTGGAGAGCAGGCGATCGAATAATTTTTCAAACTAGTGACAAGATGACTAAAGAGGTGATATTCATACTTATTGTTCTGTGACGGCCCTCTTTGAAGTTGTATCAATTGAAATGCTTCAACTTGCATTTAACTATAACAGAAGAAACTTCAACGGATAACTATTTGAATGAAACTTTGTTACACGTTTTATATTAGCTTCACCTGTATGTATGTATGTTTGTCTGTAACTCTCAAGCTTGAGATCTGTATTGACAGAATTATTGGCAATATTGCTTGATCTATTCGCGGGCAGATGGCGCTGAACGTCACCTCATTGATATTTCTTGATCTATTCGTGTGCAGATGGCGCTGTATGTAGCTATGATTTATTGTTTGATATGTTTCCGGGCAAATGGATCTATACATGGATGTGTAAATCATGCAAAGAAGTAAGTTTCAGACGGAAACTGAAAGAAAGTCATCCTGAAACAGCTACTTTCATATAATAATAATAATTAAGGTATTATATTAATTTTAAGTTATATTCATACATGTGAACTGAAAAAAAGTAAATGGGCGAGATTCAGTATGGCAATCGGCACCGGAAGGTACAGACTGACATCTGTTTTTCCACCTAATATAAACATTGAATTACACGAAAGAAAAAAAATCACTTAACACTGACTTATACAGAAGATACTTTTTTCTACTCAGTTGTATTTCAAACATTCGTTGTGGAATAAAAATCGTAATTAATGAATAAAATGAATATATTTTCTATAATGTTATCCAAGCCTTATAGAGCCTTAGGGCAAGTGTCTCAAGGCGAAACATCGATTCAATACTATTGCAATTTGTTACCATTCATTTAAAGTAGAACTCATGTGAATTATATCTGATTTTTATTCCACAACGAATGTTTGAAATACAAACTGAGTAGAGAAAAGTATCTTCTGTATAATTCAATGTTCATATAGAAGTATTTGTTTCGAAAGAATTTTTATCTTTCGTATAATCCAATGTGTATATGAAAGTAGCTTTTTCAGGAGGACTTTCTTTCAGTTTGTATCTTAAAGTTACTTCTCTGCATGACCTACACATCCATGTATAGAGTTACTTCCTTTCTTTCTTTGGAAGATTCCCTCATCATTCTTTTTTTGTATCAAAATGGAGTAGTAGAAAGCCAAAAACTTTCTTTCCCAAAAATTATTACCTACTTCAGTTTTTTATTCTCCAAAACATAAGCTATTGAAAAATTATTTCGAGATGAGGTAGATAGTGCCTTACCTAGAGATTGTTACAAAATAAGGTTATCGAAAGAGGGTATATTTAAAATAAAAACGTGTTTGACTTTCCACTGCTGTATCTTCATACAAATCTTTCACGTATTTTGTTTGAAGGTAGAAAAATAGAAAACCAAAAACCTTAATTTTTAAAAGAAGGATATTCAAATGTATGCACATATTCAGTTCTCATTCTAAAAAGAAGGATATCAAAATCAGAGGAACTAGAAGACGACTCACTAGAAATATATGATGTTCTAAATTACTGGTTTCCAGATCTTCAATTTTTATTAATGGACGGACAGCCATGAAAATAAATTACACTATCCATGATAATAATTACACAACCTCGTGATAATATTCGAGCCGTATGTTGGAAAGAACAGTTTTGCTGCTAAACCAAAAAGCAACAGTATGACTCTAGATGCAAATTCAGTAATTCACTGCAAATTGAAGCAGTTCAGATAGTGATATATGGAAATAAGCCGCCACGTTTATTGTAGGCACCTATGTTCATCATTATATGTAGAATGATGCATGTCCGATTTAAAAAAAATGAATTTCATGAAGATGTCTTCAGTAAGGACATCATGCCTTCTGGCAAATAGATTGCCTATGATGCAGTTGTCACTAGGTCAGCATAATATACGTTTAATCTTGTATACGAGGTCTGGCTCTTAAATAACGAGACTGGTTTCGAAAACAGGTTTCATTATAAAAAGTATTCTATATTCGAATGCTCTCCTTCAATGTACTACCCTCCCCTCGCCACACCTTTCCGTACATTTTTTCCAATAATCGAAGCAGTTCTGGAAGTCTTCTTTGGTGAGGGCCTTTAGGAGCTCTGCCGTTTTTTGCTTCACCACTTCCATCGACTCGAATCGAGTCCCTTTGAAAGTTATCTTCGAAAACAAAAAAATTCGCACGATACCAAATCTGGCGAGAACGTCGCGTGTTCGAGTACTGGCTTTCGTTTATTGGCAAAATACCGCTTCACAGATAGCGCGTTATTAGCGGTTTGTTGTCTTGGTGCAAAATCCACGAGTTGTTCTTCCACAACTCAGGCCGTTTCTCACGAACTCATTCTCGCAATGTTACGTCAACTTCTCAAGGAAATCTGAGCAGACCTGTTGACGCGAAAGCTTTTGGTCAGGAGTTTTTTGGCAACAACTTCGCACAGAATTTTGTCATGTGTCATTCCTCGTGTACAATTTTTCTAATCCTTTCTTTATCGGCGTTTACAGCCTCGGTAATCATACGGTTGCTCATTCGACGATCTGCACGTATAATTTGGTTGATTTTGGTCACTGTTTCCGAATTTGAAACAGTGACAAGGCGATCTGGGCGCTGGTCATCTTCAGTGCTCTCTCGGCCCTCACTGAAGCGCTTACACCACTCAAAACACGCTTACGAGATGTAGAATTGTCCCCATAGGCCTCTTGCAACAATTTATAGCACTCAGTCAAAGTCTTTTTCAATTTAACGGAAAGTTTTATCGTCACACATGGTTTTCTGCACGAGAAAAAAGTCGCTACTGCGCAAATACTATAATAGTGACGAAAACTTGTTTTGGTAGATGAAAACATAATATTTCCAGATAATCAAGTCAGTACTCGTTCTTTTCCCACTCCTCTAGGGCGCCCTCTAGGCGCACTCTGGGTGCAGTATTTTTTGGCAACTTCTACGGTTTCAAACTGTTGCAAAAATGAGTACTTTTATCAGAGACAACTTAGGAATTCAATGGATATAATATCATCTTCCTAAAAGAAATAAAAAAGGATATCTTTGAAACAAGTATCTGAAGCTTAACCTTATAATGTATGTAACCATCACATACTTTTTATGTTATTCTTTTTTTTTCTGAGGTTAGAAATGAGGTCAGCAACTGGTTGTTATCATTCTTTGTATTTTCTTATGATACACTGAATATTTTCTGTAATTGACAGTTGCATTTCAGTTAAACCTATCAATTAACCATATATTCAATGACAATATTACATTTTCCTTGAAAGTTTCCATAGATATATGCAATTTCAATTATTTCTGTTTTCATCATCACCAAAACAATTGAATTGTGTGCGCTACTGTCGATGGAGGAAAAGTCAGTCTAGTACAGGTCTCCTTTTTCCCATTCGACGAGTTCATTTATTTTTTTAAATCCATGGTATGTCTGTTGAAGTTATTATATAGAGAAACATATGATCTATTGAACTATTGGATTACGCAGCATGCGAAAGAATAATTTTAGAACATTGATTCCAATATTTCGATACTTTTTATTGCCATCATCAGGGAAACTGCAAGAGTAAGAATATGTGTACTTACATATTGCTTAAATTTTGATAAAACTACTTGCATTGTCCACGATGTTGTGTGCAAATGGTGGAAGAATCATCAAATATTTGGGTGAAGTTAACAATACAATATTTGTAACGGATTAAAATAATACTACTACAAAAAACACTCTTGAAACTTTCAGTCAATATTTGAAATAAGTTATTTATGTTGAAATTTAATACGACGCAGTAACAGAATAACGACAACATACGAATATTGAAGTTGATAGATGCTTGTTTTTTACATCAAGGTCAAAATTTTAACAGTGGTTTCAATCTAATCAGTTGAGACAACTCAAAGTTGAGATGTATCATAAAACACCCAATGGAAAAGAAATTGACGGGAGTCCTAACTTTTATTTGATATATTAGAATATAAATTTATGATTTTTACAATATGAAATACTTGGAATTAAATGAAATTTGAAAATAGACATTTGAAAAATCATTAGAAAGGTTTTGGACATTTTCTTTATCTAAGTGCAACAGGTAGGAATATATTTCACTTAAATGATTGATATCAGTTTTTTATTGAAGTATGAGGTGATTGTAAGATGAAGGCAATCTCTACAAAGAGTCTTTTGTAATAGTTATATTCAGTTGGTAATATTTTTGTAGAATTGAAGTCCATACCATGACCTTCTTTATTCATATGATTACTCAAAGCACACATTTCTGGTCTTGATATACAATCACTTTTATGAAATGTCATTCTTTCAATGACCTTGTTTTTGTCCAATATATTCTCCATTGCAGTTAGAGCGTGATATACAGTAAATTAGGTCTGAACGTTCAAGTATTAGAGTTTCATCTTTTGAGTTGGTGAAGATATCCCTATTGTCAAAACAGTTTCATTTGTAATTTCAATATTCTCAAGAGGTTTGAAAATTCTGGCCAATCTGAGCCTGATTTCTATAATGATTTCAAATCCACTTGTTTATCAGTATTTAATTGTGGTAAATGATTGTTATTATGTAAATCATTACAATTGTGTAAGAAACTGATTAAAATCTTCCTTAATAATGTTGGAGGATAGGAATTTTATAGAAATATGTCTTATAACACTCTCAAGTTCCTGTCATGGAAATCACTGTTCAACTAGGTTCACTTTTACGATACGATAAGTAATTCATATATCTGCCCAAGTGAATAGGCTTTCTGTATTAGTCGATAATAATCATATCAGTCGGAGTGCGAATGAATTTAGTATCTAAGAAGAAGTATCAACGAACACACTGTGTTCGTTGTTTTCACACTCATTAGTGAACTGTGTATATGGGTCGTACCTTTTGAAAAGTTTTACTATCTCATCAGTGTATCCACCTGGCAGAGCCAAGATAATGTCATCAACATATTTCTGTAATATATTTTCTGTATAATTGAAGAGAAGAGTTGATTATTCGAAAAAATGTTGTTTTTGAATATTGCAGAACAATAAGACACGATTCCAATTGTTATCAATTGCTCTTAGGGGAATCTAAAGATATTCATGACTAAAAAGAGACTGGCCAGAACATTACTATTCGGAAGTTGCATACTATTAAAAATAACCCTTAAGCGTGAGCGTAAAACTACTTCACTCAGTACATAAAACCAAATATCAAATAATTTATAGTTTCAGAAATGCCTATATGCCTACTCAGAGGATAATTTCGAAAGTTAATCTAGTTAAATACCACTAAACGTATTTCCTTTCCTCTCATCGAACTCATTCGTCCAACATTCAGAAATTTTACTGGCGCTTTTATCGCCAATTTTGCGATCGTAAAATGTCTGAACAACCGGCACCGAGAAAATTAAACGATCTCACGGTAATAACTCTAATTATTATCACATTATGAGTAGTAAAGATCACACCGCACCCTATTAATGACCCCATTTCGTAGTAGAGTCGATTACAAGAAAGAGTTGCATAGTCGTACACAGCGCTCCTCCCTCGTACATCTTTCAATTCAAAAAATATTTCCTGAAGGCGACTTGTGTCACGATCTCGAGTCGAAAGTGAAAGCTGAACACGTGCGATAATCTAGATTACCACACAATCGCGAGTTGTACCTAATAATCGTAATACGTGTGGCAGATATTATCCAAAGGCCGGGTCAGGACTAAATTGAGAAGACGGTAATGATAAGGAAAACGATACGAATAATTGAATAAAGTTAAAGTCAAATTAGTTTTGTCCATTAAGAAGGAAAGTTCGTGCTATAGTTAGTTATGAAAGAAAAGAGCAGGTGAGATCAGGGCCTTTACTCTTGAATATTGTAGAAAGGAACACTTTTTCCTTTTTCTTTTCTACTCACTAATGTTTTTAATGAATAAAACTGTTACCATACTTCACGATGACTCTCACATCAATCGCAAAGCCTAATAGGACAGAATGGAGTGAGCATATAACATTTTCATTACTAGTTATATTAATAGGTTATGTTTGATACCTTAGCCATGAGTAAAACACAATAGTTTTCAGAAGAATGTTCTCAGTTCACCATGAGAATGAAACCGATGGGAAGAAATCATATAGCTGTTTCAATGGGTTAGCCATTCAAAATAGATAAGTAGATTTCGTGACATAAGTATGTTGATGGCATAAAGTCATTAGAACCTGAAATACGAAACGTTTCGTCTGCTATTGCGGCAGACATCATCGATGGTATTTATATTGACTACGAGTATAAACGTTATGTTTAGAAATTCCTGACTGACAGTCGTTGCTGGGACTTTTTTTTCATTTGATGATTCACTACCGTAATACTGCTGCATCTCATTCCAATATTGGGATATTTGAAATAGCTGTAATATCAGTGAAGGTACATACATGTATACAGCGTATACATTTCGCCAGCAATGTATTAGGAAACAAGTACCACTAGTTGGTCATCAAAAATACCAACTCTTACATACAATTGTTCACTATATAGGTTCTCTTGTTGAATTCTTGGCATTCAATCAAACTAATAGCGGCAATTATATCGATTAATTGGCCCCCACAGTCACAAGATTTGTCACTTGATTTTTATACTTGTATATATTGTCACTTGTATATATTGTCACTGGTATATATTGACAACATACGGACGCGGGTCGTCGTCAGTTTCAAAATGTACTAAATAGAAGTCAGTTTGTAGCTGATCCAATTTACTAATTCACAGTGTATACATCGGCTAGTTTTCATGCTATTTCATTACAATGCGCACTCTGTCAGGAATCGCGCAGGTTGTAAGATTTCTCAAAACCATTCCTAAATTTGACAAACCATCATCGAACTGTATTTTATGGTTTCTCTTTCATGATACACATGAACAAGTATTTCATGTAGCGATGATACTTCCAAGACGGATCCAAACAATCAATCTCGCAATATTCCGAAGACATTATACAGACACTAATTTCCAATCCAATCATATCAAAACTTTATATCATTACTCGTCGTGTTGTGTGTGTTGCAACATAACCACAACTAATAAACTTCCAGTTACTCTAAGTGATTATTCAGCTCAATTGAAGTGTGCGGGTGAATAAACTAAGGGTATATGCGACGCTGGCAACTTGCAACCCTAATTAATGCGAGTTGAGAAGATTTTCTGCTCCGAACACGAGAGAGTATGCCGCCGTTTTCATTAAGCTGCTTAGCAGTTTCCTCATTTAAACTTACGCCATTATTTTTTACTAGGTGATTCAACATTACGCCATGTTGAGATCATGTTACTCGACAGTATTCGGGTAGTACGAATAAATTGTGTACAAGGGAACGTACGTTGAAAAGTGAAAGTCCTTTTCCAACTCATAACGACTTCAAAGTCGCTTATCAAAGCGCCTGACGTTCACTTTCCTCAAGTCGAGTAGGCTGAAGTCCGAAACTGAGAAGTTCATCATGACTTGCCAGGATAATATCTTCAACACCTTGGTCTAGACGAGACACCGGTGTTGCCCTACGCTCCGGGGGACATTGAATCTATTGTGGGGAACGAGAAGTACCGAATTCATTGAAACTATTCGTTCCCCATCCTCAGGCTCATACAAGCTAATGCACCTGATGTAGTCCTTCCCGACTACCAGAGCAAGACGACATTTGAGGTAGAGTTTTCGGCTTCTGGCGAGACGAATATCGTCCGATAAGAGGAGAAAACGAATAAAGTATTGAGAGTTCCTCTTCGAACTTCTCAGGCTCTATTCAGACCACTTTGTCAAGATGGAGTCTTTGGTGGAATGATGCTGTCGCTACTCTCGAATCTCAAAATCATATCGGCTCGCCACACTATGGCAGAAATCTTCACCGGACAGAAGTAGAAGGCTTTCATTCTTGTTGCTTACTCATGGCATATGATTCTCAGACCCAATGATCACTTACCTCACGGTGTGGAAAGTGGTCGTTGGTTGACATTGCTGGCGCGCCATCCCGAATGTATCAGGCTTCGGGGAATAGGGCCTGCCCAGCGCAAGTTTCGGAGGATATTAATAACTTTATTCACAAGAGAAAGCGTACATATTTTCAAGGGAACAAGTTGAATAAAGTGCCTAGGCGAAAGGTGCTACTGCACTTGTTTCGCAAACAGTTAATAAGTATAATGTAATAAAAATAATACAAAAAATTAAACAATTATAGACAATAATATTGCATCACGAAAAATATAAATATTGATTTAAAATATAATGAAATAGTTGAAATAATATAATGATAATAAAATTTTAAAAAAAATTTAAAAAAAAGTTAAGAATAACGGTATAGGTGATGCTATGATGATATTATACTGCAAAAGAAATAACACAAGTATTGAATATATGAAAACCAAGACGGGTAAATATTTGTATAGGAGCTTATAAACTTCAATCCAAAAAATGAGAGTATGCTCCAGAGAGTGAAAGAGTATGCTCTTTGTGATATTGATTTTTTCACTATAACTAAGCAAGTAAGTATTTCACGATGTCGAGTGCTATATTTGTGATTTCAGACTAGTGCTTCATTTTTACTGAAGTGATATTATAGAGTCAATCATTTTTCAAGTAGAATAGTTTTAAAAATCTTCTCTGAATAGTTTCTAATGAATTTAAATGTACCTACAAAACTGAGCCCCACGCTGTAATACTGTAATACAATGTATATAGTATAATTAGAAGCTACGGATTGGTCACTAGCAGTTTTCATGCTTGACCAAGCATATCTTTCAAATTTCTTCTTCAGCAGTCCGTTCAAACTTTTTGTTTTTTACAATGAATGCATTCAATAGAGCAACTATTCCAGCAGATCACGAATTTTCGAAGTATATCTGTCCTAAAAAACTCATTCAGCTTTCTAATACTGATGATGATAACGTAGGGTATTCTTCAACATCAGTCATACTCTGCTCTTTCGGAAAATGTCCTTTGAAGGATATCACGTTTCCCAAAAATTCGAGAATAATCTGAAATCGAAAATTCGAAGGTGATAGCCACAAGCGGTGCGGCTTTATTGTTATTACCTGGGCTAAGCTAGAAATTCAACACTCTTTCGTAATCAACATACCAACCAACATTTGATTACGTAATGGTAAAATCCAATTCCATCTACATCATATGAGTAACGGTGGCCCCACATTGGGTGCCATTAACTAGATTGACAAATACTGTATTGTATCCAACTTGTCTCTACGTCTCAGCAACAATATTACAGATAGTTCGGAAGTAACAGCGTGAATCTGTCAACCTGTTTTACAAACCTCGGTTATATTTATTCTATAATGATGTCCAAATATTTGTTTATTATTCAGTTGAAATGAAAAAGATTTTTATATAGTGCTCTTAGGATCTATTCTTGAATATTGTTCGGTTATATGAGACCCATACTATAATGTAAATATCAATATGATTGAGAATGTTCAAACGAAATTTTTAAGAAATTGCGCTTTTCACTTTAGTATTCAACGAAATGAATATGAGTACAGTCAACTCTTAACCAGATTAAATATAAAACCATTGGAAGATTGGAGGATAATTTCTATGAACTTGAGTTTCCTTTTCAAATTAATAAATAGTGAGATAAATTACCCAGAACTACTTCAACTAATAACTTTTCATATCAAACAAAAAAAAATACGAGAAATCGTGACATTTTTCATGAGAATGTTTTCCACACCAATTATGAACAGTCCGATTCATCGTACTCTGAAACTGGGAAATCAGTATCATAGTATCTGTTTAATGTATCACTTCAGATCTTTAAAAATCAATTCAAAAAGCTATAGCGTTTTCGAAGCATTTCTTTACGTTACCATTTTCTTTGAGAGAACCAGATTTGTTACATTTTTTTTCTTGTGAGTACCAAAATTGTTTCATCTTATGTTGTCACTAAACATAGGAATTTCCTTTGTTTGAAGGTGATTGACAATGTTTCATGATGAATTTTATTACTTCGGATTTTCATTTTCTGATATTATATAAAATGATCTATCATATTCTTTTGATACAAATTCATGAATAATGAATCAATACTAGCGAATATAGATAATCAGCATCAGAATATCATTTACTTTGAACAAGGATTGATGGTTTGTCCCGAAATAAAGAAATCAAGATATTCTAGGATTCAACTTCATTGATAAATGTATGGATGTAAGATATATTTTCAATTCGAATTGAATATACCCAAAGAAAAATAAAATATAATCATTAGCAAATAACTATCAACATAGCAATATTCTCTTTTTGCCAATTGAATCAGGTATACTGATAAGTTACTGAAATGCTTTGAGAAAACTTACACAATGGAAAGAACTCAATGAAATAAGTCTCTTTTATGTTGTGGAAAGATTCTTCGAGATATCTTCAACAATTGATTAGGACAAGAATCCTAAGTTATATGAAGGTTACCGTGCAACTTCAAAAACTTTAATTGGATTGGAGTTCATTATCTTGCCTTATCAAAACTTCCAAACTGCAATTAAAAAAGAAAGGCATTCAAATTTAATTCAAGGTTCAGATTTGTGAGGTGTCGTTCTGGAACTTAATTTAATTTGATTCAAGTGATGACTGAGAGAACTTGTGATATTAATCTAACTGATCATGAAATCTTAGTAAAAATTTGCCATGAAATTGGGGTAAAACAGAAAATGGCACTGCTAAATCTTCTGTTTGCAAATGATTTGTGAATTATTGAAATATGAGAAACGGCTTCACAATCTTTTCCACAGAACTAATGAGAGTCAACAAAAACTTCATAGATATCCAAAATCTTGTTTCTCAAGATATTTAAGAGAAAACTTGCTATTGTCTCAACCAGCTTCTGAAGTACTCAATTTAATAAAAAGTAATACGATTGAATAGAATAAAATAGAATAGAATAGAATAGAACGGAACGGAACG
This sequence comes from Leptinotarsa texana, assembly GCA_015342105.1. Taxonomy (NCBI): domain Eukaryota; kingdom Metazoa; phylum Arthropoda; class Insecta; order Coleoptera; family Chrysomelidae; genus Leptinotarsa; species Leptinotarsa texana. The sequence continues at coordinate 167 of WOGN01004836.1, read as the reverse complement.
GAACGGAAGGGAATAGAATGGAATGGAATGGAATATAATAGAATGGAATGGAATGGAATGGAATATAATAGAATGGAATGGAATGGAATAGAATAGAATAGAATAGAATAGAATAGAATAGAATAGAATAGAATAGAATAGAATAGAATAGAATAGAATAGAATAGA
>WOGN01004835.1:0-13715 GCA_015342105.1 Leptinotarsa texana | reverse complement strand
TAAGATTTGCCTACGCCCATGGACGACAACGAAATTCAGGCAAATTTTATGACACTTCATGATTTATTACTCTACACTCTTTTGAAATAGACTATAATTGGTTTTTTATAATCTGCCTGATTTACCAGATTTGATCATTTATCTAATAATTTTTGTCATTATCTATTGTTATATACAATATATTGTAGAATAGTTTCATGTACCAGTAACTGATGAAGCTATGGTAGAGCGAAAAACGTTTTAAGTAAAATTTATTGTGAAAAATTTGTAATATTATCAAGGATACTGGGTTTTTCACAAACTCACCTTAGTAGCTCAATAATCTACAAATTGGTGGCTCATTAAGTAAACTATTAAAGTTATTAACACCGCTTAATCAAGATCTTGTGATACCTTGTGATGTCAATCTGCGTTTTTTATGAAAAAAAAATTAAAGTTTGAGACTTATTAGCGTAGAATCAACACTATTTCATCTCACCTCGAAATATATTGTTCAAGTGATATTTCAGCCAGACTTTTACATTTGAGAGTTCAGCAGATGTAGTTTGAAGTATTTGGTAGAGTTTGGTTTTTCCAACTAGAAAATAATTGATTGAATTTCAGAAGGAAGTTGAAACGGCCTAACCTTTAATGAAAAATCGCTTTCATTTTTTAAATTCACTAATAGTAAAAACCCCATATTAAAATTTTGGAACAATTAGAAATGTTTCATAATTCATTTTTCAATTTCTATATCTGGCAATTTTGTCATTTCAATATGTGGAACATTGAACAGAACCATTTTTAATTTGAGGTTGAACTTCATAATTACGATATAAAATTCATTTACCTTGAATATAAATTGCCCACAGGTCATTAGTTGTGAAAACAACTATTTGTATACTATCTGCATTCCAGATGGCGAAACTGGAAGTACAACAATTGTATGATTTCAATAATGGGTTTCTAACCCAAAAACAGAGAATCTGCTCAAGTGAAATAAAGGGCAAACTGAATAATTACCTTTGTAAAGTCTAATTAGTTTGTAACTTGTCTTATTTATAAATTTTGCCTCTGAATAAACTTAAAATTGAGAAAATTAATTTTTATTAATTAGCTTTCTCAAGACGACACCAAACACCATAACTGGAACATTATTCTAGATGTGCATTTCACCATCCAAGATAGCGTCTGAGATGATGTAGTCTTATTACCTCGGTAGGTAAAACGCGCGTCGAGGAGAGTGTTGCAGTTCTGGTGTTTGGAGAAAAAGACATTAAATTTTCGTTAATAACTATCGAAAATTTGGAAAAAAATATATCGTGTAAAATTAGGAAAAAGTCTAAAATTCTATCTACATTATACTTTTAATTTGAAGCCAAAAATAGCTATGGAAACATCGCCACATGTACAGTAGCTTGAGGTATTTTGAAGTTAATTTATTCTAGTAACGAATGTGTATCAATGCAACAATGCAAAATATTGTATAACAACAATACTTTATGAATCTCTACTTTGCTCAAAGGAAGGCAGACCGAATCTTTAAAGTAGTGTGGAGTGGTCAGTTTCTCTAGCAGAGTAAGTGACATCTGTTCTAAATGTAAGAAACTTCAGAAAACGCCTTTGTACATTTTTCAAAGTTTACTTATGTATATTATAGAGAGGATATGAACGAGCGATGTATAAAGTATGGTTAAGGTGGTAATATTGGTGAATGATTTAGAGTTGTGCACAACAAAGCCAAGCATTTTTCTAGCCGATGCCGCGACAGTATTGGCCAACAAATGTCAACCTACTGTTGAACGTCACCCCTAGATCTTTGACAGCTTCTTCGCGAAGGAGTATTTCATTTTCGAAAGTATAAAAATACTCTATAAAATTGGCATTACATGTAAAGGAGCAAACTTTGCACTTTTTAAAATTCATTGCCAATTTATTGATTTGACACCAGTTATCTATCAGGTCTAATTGAGACTGGAGATAAGAGCAGCTCTCTAAACTTATGATAGATGAAAACATCTTCGTCTTCTGCAAAAAGTAAGTTGCCACAAGCAGGGGTCTCAGATTGGAGCCTTGTGGCACACCGGATGGTGATAAGTATGATACAGACGCAAATCCATTTTAAAAAACAACATTGGTTATCTGATCCAAATAAGAGCGTAGAAGTTGAGTTAGTGAGAGATTTGAATCCATTTGAGCTATTTTCTTATATAATTATACATATAATAACTTATAATATGTATATTGAATTCCTTATGACTATTTGTAGATTTTTCTAAAATTTTATAATGTTTTTAGATGCCAACACATATGTAACGACATAATTTGTTCGAGGTGGGTTAAACGATGGTTTTTCATAAAAGATACCTTCTTTGGTTACATAAACCCTGACAATGGTCAAATAAGGTCTGTTATATTGTTTGATCAGGGGTTTGAAGTAGCAGCTGGAATGTATTCAATTGGTTTAAAAAAAGGGTTTCAAATTCAGACGTTGAGTAGACAAATGAGTTTCAAATGTTGGACCAGAAGAAAGAACAAAGAGTGGATAGGAATGCTGAAGGAAGTTGCAGCTACAACAGGTTATGTCTTGCTTAGATAATTATTAATGAACGGACTGATTTTCTATTCATTTTTACTTATTGTTCTCAAAATGAGTTTCCACAAGATGATCGTGCCAATAAATTGGATTTTGTCATTTTAGCTAGAGAATTTGTTCAACCAAATAAAAACCACTCATTTGCTCCAGTAAGAATAAACATCACTGCTTCATGGTTTGTCGATGGTGCGTCATATATGTCGACTGTAGCTGATGCGATAGATAATGCAAAAGAGGAAATCTTTATCACAGATTGGTGGTTGAGCCCCGAAATTTATTTGAAAAGACCAGCTCTTGTTGGGGACTATTGGCAACTCAATAAATTGTTGCAGAGAAAAGCGGTAAGTTCAGTGACATAACTACAATAGAATTGGAATTTAGAATAAGTTTCACAGGTTTAATTATTAATTGAGACAATTCATGAGTACTCAACTATATGAGAATAATCCATTCCACATATGAATCAAGTTTTTGAGATCTTCACCTTCAAAATATTTTTCATAGCTTTATGTTTTTGTAGTATTTCTGAATATCTTGCGAGTGTTTGAAATCACACTAGTATATTTACATATATGATTTTGCACTAATCAAATCAACACAACTCTCAAAAATTTGGAGCATTCTTACCTCCACGAGCGAAACTTCACCTGACACTTCTTCTGTATGCTGTATATCAATATATTTGATGTCTTTGCTAAAAAAATCTAGCGAAAGATTGTTGTTTTTTTTTATTTCGGGAGGAGAACACTTCAATTCACTATTAGTTTCCATTTTTTAGACAATAATAATAATATCCGACAGTATAATGATATGTAAATATACTGAAAGTAAAAATGTAAAACAAATGAATAGTAACCTTAAACCGAAAACTACAGATTTTTGGCTTTTTCCGAAAACCATCGCCTCCTCGATTCAGATGGTCAATTATCAATTCATAAGTTTCCCCGTATTTCATCTATTCATTTTTAAAGTTTCTCTAATGGAAAGATTTAGAGGCAAGTTGAATGTTGCCATTGAATTTCCTCTAGATGGAATAGATATGAACAATTATGCAGCAGACAATATGACTCATTGTCGTTATAATCTATATGCACTTTCGAATCACACTGGGTCTACTAACAGTGGACATTACACAGCTTACTGCAGACATCCCTACATTGGCACGTGACACAAATACAATGATTCACACGTGTTCCCAATTTCACCAAAATCGCCTGTGAGTGGAGACGTTTCATGAAAAGGAGGAAACCATGCACCTTTAAGATACCTGAGAGGATTTTTCTTTTAGTGTTTTGAAATATTATTTTTGGCCCGTTCATTTTTTTAAATTATCAATATATTCCCCATTTGGTGTCATTTCAAAATTCAGATATGCTGAATGTTTGTTGTGTGTTGTCTTTGAAAACTCCTTTCACAGTGGAGATATCATTGTATGAAAAAATTTCAGACAGGTTTCTGAAATTAGTCACTTTCGGGCATTGTTTTCTGTGTGTTTATTGATGTTTTCATAGCATTCATAAAAAAAGTGTTTTCATTAAAGAAAAATACTCCTTTTTTCACAAACACTGTTTTTTAAACCATCAAAAATAAATTCAAATTTGATGTGCTCAAAACTATTTTTGTTTAAGATGCATTTTTCATATTTGCATTTCGTTTCAGAATAGTGGTGTAAAAATCTATGTGTTACTTTACAAAGAGGTGGAAATGGCTCTTGGCTTGAACAGCTATTATAGTAAGCAAAAATTAGTGGAGTCCTCAAAAAATATCAAGGTCCTCAGGCACCCCGATCATGCTAAAGCGGGAATATTTCTTTGGGCGCATCATGAAAAGATTGTCGTTATTGATCAGACCTATGCGTTTGTGGGAGGGATTGATTTGTGCTATGGTCGGTGGGATGATGATAAACACAGGTAAGTTTCTGTGGTTTCTTAGTACTGCCCTAATTAAATAGCCTCCTATCTTGCGTCAATCCAATGTAATAAGCAATTCTAAAATACTTGCTCTGTAAGTTTTCAATAGATTTTGTTGTTGTTTTTGGATTAAAACTAATTAAAAGAAATTATATTTCTGAAAGAATATGTAATATTGGGAAAATAGGACCGTGTGCTATCAATGAAAAAAGTGAAAACTGTTTGGTGAAAACTTACTTTCTGGCAGCATCTTAGAATGACACCACATGGCAAGACCTTTATTTTTAGGGTTGTTACATTTTATAATTTGTATTTCATTATAAGACTAAAAAATGGTCGTAGTCATGTTCTGGATTTGAATTATTTCAATTCAAACAATCGATGTTTAAATTATTGTAATGTTCCAAATACGTGAACTTCTGAATGACATCTGTTTACATGTCTTGGTGATCATGAGAAGTATAATTAGTGACGGATGGTTGTATGAAAAGTTTGTACATTTCTTAGATCAGTTCTTGAACATTTTCAACCTAAAAGTGTAGGAGTACCGCAGGGAAGTGTCCTTGCACCTATATTGTTCTCTTTATATATAGCAGAAATTGTTAAATACCTAGATGAATACAAACTAACACCTCTGCTACTAGGATCTGTCAATCCTAGTAGCAGAGGTGTTAGTTAGTATTCACGTGTTAGTTAGATCCTAGGATCTGTCGATCCTATTAGCAGAGGACTCCTTAGAGGCCATCCAACAAAACTGCAACGATTTAATGACAAGAATTATACTTTGGTTCTCAACAAAAATTATATGTCAATTCTGGTAAAACAAATTTTTCAATATTCCACTCTAGACAAGAGGATTGAAAACATAGAAATTAAAATTGGAGAAGTAATTCTAAAACAATGCAAAAACATAAAATTTTTAGGTATAATTATGAATGACACATTAGATTGGGAATTCCATATCAGAGAAACAATGTCTGAAATGCCTACGAAGAGTTCTCAACTTGTCCATACTAAAAAAATGTTATTATGCTGAAATTTAGTCACAACTCATATATGGAATCTTATTATAGAATTCATCATCAGCAGCTCAGAAATTATACTGCAGAAAAAAAATGCCTTAGAACTATATTGCATAAAAATCGGAGAATCATTCAGACCATTATTTGCCAATCTGAAAATACTTCCTCTCTCTTGCTTGTATATTTTAGAAATATCTTGTTACATTTTTAAAAATAAAATAAGGCTCAGCACTTATAGTAATGATCACAGTTATTCAACTAGATTTAACCATCATCTAAAACACCTCAAAATAAGTTGAATTTAACTCTCATGGGACCAATCTCCGATGGTGTAAGAATTTACAATAAGCTCCTGGAATCAATTAAAAAGGAAATTACGTATAGGACGTAACTGCGTATAGAACTTAACTGCAGTAACGGTAGTTACAAATAAAAGTGGCAAAAAACATAGAAAGTTTCATTTCTCCTTTCTTCATTATGATTTCCTACCACGTAGTAACAACTACATCCATCAATTTATTAATATCAAATTTTCGGAAAAAAAGAAACACTTCATTGTGAGATTTTCACTAAACAGTTTTACCAAAACGCAAGAATAGTTTCTTCAGGCGTCGCTATACTGTATGTATTGACATGACTAAAGAAGTTATTGCATAGCGAAACACGTGTTGCATTTTTGTAAAACTTTTTGGTGAAAATTCCACAATAAAGTGTTTCTTGAATCCATGGTCATACAAAAAATTGTAGGAAACTTCTGAAAGTAACTTTTACATGTGATCTCACATGTTCATGAAGAGTTTATTTTGAATTTATTTGTTATCTTTCTTTCTTCCTTCAGACGTTTTCCACAAGTTTGTGTTTAAAGATGGAGAAGTAGAAAACCAACTAGTTTGTTCATCAAAAACTAATCTATCCTGATACAAATATGAAAGTTTCTGAGGATGGATGTAGTCATAAATAGTACACACTGGACTACAATTCATATATACTGCAGTAAGTTATCTCACTTGAGTGGTTAATAGTAAATGTTCATTTACTTGCTCATTTACTATTAACTAATTAAGTGAGGTAACTCACTGTTGTATATAAGTTGTTGTATATAAGTGTGTACTGTTTATTACTACAGATGAAGCTACCTTGTTAGCTAAACGCGTGTAGAATTGAAAAATATTTGTGAAAATTGTTCAGTTATCATCATGGACAATTCACAAGTATTACTGCAACATTACCTTTTGTAGATTAACGGATCTGGGAAGTATAACTCCAAATATAGATACGTCAACACTTAGAAAGAAGACATCTAGTGTACCAGCTGGTGATGCAATATATCCAATTCCAATACCCTACTACAAAAAAACTCCTAAACCAAGTATAGAAGAACCAGAACCAACTGAGACCGTGGATTGTGATCCATTGCCACAACTAGAACCAGGGGATCATTTACTTATGCCTTGCAAACGGGGCAAAGCTAAATTAAATACTCCAGAAACAGAAAGGAAACACTTGATTTTCGATACCATCAAGAACAAGGGAAAGGAATTGATGAATTTAGTTTACAATCCTCATGAAGACGAGGTACTTACTGACTATTGTAAAACATTCATGAAATTCGTATGGTTGATAGTTCTATATAATAATTAAGGACTATTGAAAACACTTATCCCTCACTAATATGACTAAAACATTGAGAAAGCATTTTTGTTCTGGCTGTATCCTGATGCGCGTTTCGCTAATGAAGGTAGCATCATCGGAAAATGACTAAGATGATTTAATCATCACCTGATGATGTTGACTTCGTTGGCGAAACGCGGGTCTGACAGACAGTATTTCTGTTCTGATGACGGAAAAGTGTTTTCAATATATTCATCTCACGCCAAAGGTTTGAAGTCTACTCAATAATTACCAACCGTTAGTAATAGAAATAACAGTAACAAAAAATACATATTACTAAGGATTTGAAGAACCATTAATTTGTTTCGGTGATTACCTTTAGTTTATTTTATTCAACAAACAAGGAAATGAATTAAACTTGAACTAGTCCTTGTGTGACACAAGATATCAGTCTGGTGAAATTGAAAGAAAGGCAGCTTGACTAACTCTGCAAGAGTTCTTGGTGCCAAAATGACTGAAACTATGTTAGTTTCTTAAATTTTTTAGAAATTATTCTCCAGAGTGGCTCATTCACAATAAGTGAATTAATTTCTCAGTTGTCAGAAGACTGGATATTAAGTAAAAAAATATTGAGCTACTTCCCTGAAAATCCACATAGGAGTTGAAGAATATAAAGAAAAAATAGAAAAAAAATTAAAGGGGTTCATTAGTTGCCAGTTGAGTCATGCCTAATAGTCATATCCTTGTTTGAAGGACTAATGTCTAGGTGTTCATACATGACACATACCTTTCAAAATGTATGAAAAAAAATTCTTACAGGTAAAATAAAAGAAAGTGAAAGAGTTTAGAAAGAAACGAACTTTCAGAACATTTTCATCTCAGAAGCTATCTGAAAAGTTTTGTAATATAACGTAACATGGCTTTAATTTTGACTTAATTTTATTTTGATTATTGCTGGTTAAACAAATGGCTTTTTTGTCAAAAATCTGTAAGGTTCATGTCTGAATATTGAGTGAAGTATGTCAAAAATAAACCATATGTCCAAGTTTTATTTTGGAAATACATGTTCATCAAAAATTATTTAAAAAATAGTTGATAAAGTTGATGAAAGTAATATGAAAATTTTTCGGTATTTTCAGCATCAAAACTATGATCATTAAACTCGTGTTTTGGAAAGCCTGTGTTATTAACTCCTGACATCCACGTAACATATCAATAAATCCACCTTTAACTATATTCACGCGAGCACACATTTAAAAAATGATTGAAGGTTTTGCTAGAACTTACATCGTTAAAATCATGTTTAATGGTTAGAAGAAACTCTGGAAATCGTTTGAATAATCATTGAAACCAAAGTAAACGTGTCAATAGTTATTCTAAGAAGTATTGTCAAATTCATGTTACTGATACTTCGATCAAGTTCAAAATTCTGTGTTGTTGGGATATTGATATTGTGGATTTAGATTTTTATCTAGGGGAAATACTATTATTTTACTAACATTAATTGTAACAATAGATCCTTTGAGATCTGATGGTCAAATTATATGCTCATTTATATTATTAATACAAAAGAATTCATCAATAGGTAGATGCTGTCAAAAATGAAACCCCTGAAGAGGAAATCAAGCAACAGGATTTGCAAACTCCTGATCAGATTATAGAGAGCCTTGATGGGTCGGCCAAATTATGGATTGGTAAGGATTATGTCAACTTTATCGTTAAGGATTTCACCAATCTGGATTCCCCGTTTGACGATTTTATTGACAGGTATTCTAATTGTTTAAGTTCAATTTCGTTTTTAAATTAATATGGTTTCGATATTTGTTTAAAAGTGTAATTCGTGTATGTATATTTTTATTAAGTATGAAAATAAAAAGTTAAACTAACCCTTATCGTAAATAATCCTGATTACTCTGCTTTCTATTTTGGAATTGTATTATTAAAGTTTCTATAAAAAGTCGAAAAATAATTTGATTTTTCTAAGCATTATGACATTTTTTAATATTACAAAAATTGCAGTATTTACATGAAAAAATTGAGATTAGTTGGATAATGGTGTAAAATATGATGGGGTATGCGATAAACGTAAAAAATACTTGTGTAAGTTAGGGATTGACAACGTCTTACCCTTTAATGTTCAATTCCTAGCAAGGGAACAACCATCATCCCAGAGTTGGGATCGAACCAACATTCATTTGGCCATGCTGAAGCTTTCAGGAAATCTTCAAAACATAAAGAGGTCAAAAATGTAGTATCCGATCTTTTTTTTTTGGTGAAAATGTGACATAATCACTGATGATAAAAAAGATATAATATTCTTGGAGAAATGTTCCAGAATTTCGTAACTGAAGCATCTCAAAAAAATAAATTCAAAATGTACATGAAGTTAACTTGAAAAAATCAATTTATTATTTGCCATAAAATGTGTCAAAACCGGGTAGTTCAAAGATAAAATCAGGGTTGTCATTTAAATTGAAATAGGAAAATTTCTAAAGAAAAGAAGAAATGGAATAACTACAGCACTTCATAATGATATGAGATGATAAGACAAGTATCTTGTTCAAAAGGATGAATTATTATTATTATGTTGGTAAAGGATAAAACGAAAGGTTTTATCGAGTGACCCATTTATCGTTTACAAAACTGACACTAACAGTGGTAATATTGATTCCGACTAACTATTTTTAAAAGTTTTCCTCAAATTGCTGTAGGTGTACGGGAGGTTTTTTTTAAATAGTCTGCAATTTTTTTTGGAAAGCCGCAACGGACATTCAAAAATAAAAAATCCCCAGAAAGCTTAGAAAGTGTGGAAACGAATGGTGTACTTATATACTGGGTGGTGGAAAGTCATCTTTATTGCAAACAGGTTGGAGCCTGGCTCCCTTACACTTTCAACTGTTTATATACTGGGTGTAATATTCAAAAAATTATAACTTTGGTTGGATACGTTCATCCTATCCACACATTATGTAAAATAATGATTTCAAAAGACAATCTAAATCGATGTCTATACAAAAAAATTCAACAGTTGTTGACTCACCCTAAATATCTGGTTAAATTGAAGAAATTACCAAAACTGTTTGCATTTTGGCATCACAAACTTCACATGGTGACACAGTGTCATATAGTGACAGCAAGTGTGAAGTTACTGACACTGAGGTTGGATTTTATAAAAATAATTATTTTACGAATTCATAGTTTCAATTTATGAATTTTTCTAAAGTTTCTTTTGTGAATTTCTAGCTGTAAAGCGATTTAGTCCAATGATTTGGAAGTATCTTTTTCCAAAGAAGTAATCAGTCACTACTACTTGTTGAGTAATTTAACTGGAAATACATGACCTGCAACATCTTTGGGTAGACAGACCCATTGAAATGAACATGTAAAAAACTATCTTACAGTTTCCACATTTGGAAAAGGAGACGAATTCGATTCTGTTTGGTCATTCAATGCATTTCTCAAATCTATTAATTTCTAAGTACTCGAACAGATAGACTATCAAACCTTTCTCTTCCAAATATAATATGTCAAAAATGTTTTGCAAATGTGGAATCAGTCTTCACATTTATTAGTAGTCATTATCAGTTATTATTATTAGTCATTAAGTAGCCATATTCAAATTGTTATCATATTTTACATATCCATTTGATGATTTGGAATAATTTTCTGTTATGATGTTTGAAAAATTCAATTAGTTTTTTTCTAAATGCAGGTTAAGTTGTTTGTCATTATCTAGGTAGAAGGTCATTGTTATTGGTAAAGATTAACTAGAATTTAGTTAGTATGAAAACGCTTGATAAAGCTATTGTATGGCGAAATACGTGTTACAATTTTGTAAACTGTCTAGGGGAATCTCACAGTAAAGTGTTATTTGAATAAATTATGGATTTTCATCAAGTATCAACCATTTATAACACATATCTCCCGGAGAAAAGTATTGCAGTTCGATAAATTCATCCAAATATTGTCTTATATTCAAAAACTGTTAATATTAGAAATATTTAATGATAAAATCGACTGCACAGCAACTATCTAAAAATGAGGAAGCAACATATAGACGAGTAGAATAGAGAAGCGTTCTATTTAAACATGTTCAGTTCAGATTTTAAACAGAGACAAATGTTCAGTATAAATACATTTATGGCAGGTCACAGTACTTGAAACAAAAATGCAATAAAAATGAAGTATAAAATCATATAAAAGATATACAGATGAATAACACATTAAGAATATATAATTGGGAGTCGGAAAAACTCATTCACTTGTACAGAAACGTTTCGCTAAACACATAAAGCTTGTCAAATCTAGGAAGCGACTTCAAAGTCTTGGCTTAGGACCTCCCCTAAGACAAGCTGTGCATTGTCTGAAGTTCATATATTTTTTTCAGAGTTACTACTCCACGGATGCCTTGGCATGACATTGCCACATGTGTACTGGGTGATGCAGCCCGTGATGTGTCTCGACATTTCATTCAGAGGTGGAATGCCACCAAGTTAGATAAAGCCAAAAATAATGATCAGATTCCATATTTATTACCCAAGAGTTATGGAGGGTATAAGACTCTTCCTATTAATTTTCCAAATAAGACACATAAAGTTACCTGTCAGGTGAGTTTCCAGTTTGCAATGATCTGAAGGCAAATTAAGATATAATAATAATAATAATAATAATAATGGTCTTTATTTCCAAAAAAAGTACATATTTCTCATAATTTTTACCTTGAAATAAAATATTGTAAATAAAAGGTGAAGTTCAATTAATTCAGCAATAACATCACTCATGACTTGTTCTACCACTTAACCTTAAATTGTCTTCACTATCAGAGTTTGTAGTCCGTTCCTAATTTTATTTAAATTCAATTATTTAGTAGTAAATAGTATATTTACATTTTACCTGTCTAACAGTAATGTTTTAAATGCTACTTTGAAACGACCTTGGCTCAATTTTTTCCATTCAGTAGGGATGTTATTATACACTTTTGCAATCTGGTAGCCGTATGAGCGCTTGAACATTTGGGTTTTGAATAAAGGGGGAGTTCATGTTCCCTTGAACCTAATGTTCAAGTTGTGATACATACATGCATTATGGAGATGTCTCCTGTTTTCCATACTCAACCATCTTGTTTGTTTCAATATATGTCAATTCTTTTGGTGCATTCTTTTTCCACGTTTCACAATCCATGGTTTCACATAAACTAATTTTTATTGAGGTGGGAAGAAAATATCTGTTTCCATATATTATTTTTATAGAAGAATATGCTCGTTGGATCAGTTTGTTTGTGTTTTTCAAAACTTAAATTTGGAGATTTTCTTGTCCAAAATAATTCTCCAAAATAATCTCCAGATCAATGAGTTTGTTCCGAAATACCTATTTTATTTTGATGTTTTGTGATTTGATATTATTGAATATCAAGTTCTTGTTACAAAACAGTATAATTTTGACTAATTTTGGTGTTAACAAAAAATAAAAATAACTTTGCACCAAAAACTTTGAAAATTATTTTACTCTTCGAAAAAATTGACCGTGGATAACAGCATAGTTGTGTAATTCGTAATATTACAGGCTTCCAAAATGAACCATCGTATACGGAAGCTGTCTATTTATCGTTTTAGCAATTTTTTTCGTAGTCCCCACTTGAAAAAATGGGTAAAAAAAATAAAACTTCGCTTGGATGGTCATAACTTCAAATCGTAATTTATTTTTTAATGCTGAACAACTTTTCTAAATAACATTTCCCGAGATTTTTCAAAATAAGAGTACTCTACTCTTGTCTCGAAATCAAATATTTGAAGGCTCCTCGTATATTACGTGTATTTTACTATATTTTGTTGCTGCATATTTAGTTACAGGAGATGCACAAACTTTTATCAAGAATAACATTTTGTCGAAAAACCCTTAATAAATAAGTTTCCCATATGGTGGAGGTGCATACTTTGGGGATGACATTGTATATATGATTTGCAAAAGCAAAGTTGCTACTACTTTCTAATGGAAGTGGCAACACCGCATTGTCGAAAAGATTTTAATTGGGTACGAAATGTCCGAATATGATCTCCATTAGATTTTAAGTGTTGTCTGGTTCACTAGAAGAAACGTCTAATGTACCATCCACCGTGAAACAGTCTGTAGATATGCAGGGTAAAATTAATATTTACTTTTTGGGGAAAGCAGTTCTACAACGTTCTCCGGGAGGGGGGGCAATATTGAAAATACTCCTGATTATTCTTTTTTTTAAGTAAAACACATTTTGCTAATAGTTTTTAGAGCCATATTTAGGCAAACGACTAGTACATCTTGTCAAATCTAGGAAGCGACTTCAAAATTTTGGCTTAGGACCTCCCCTAAGATGCGAGTTCGTTAGGAGACTGTGTGAGAGAGAGAGAGAGACATAGAATTCTCAAGTTTCTTCCTAATTTTGACAAGCTGTACACAGCTTCAACACCATCTAAGCTGAGTACTGAGTACAAAACTTGAAGTCGTCTCCACAATATAATGTCACCATCAGATGTTAGAGCGGTAAAACTATCAATCATTTTAGTTTATTGTATAAGTTTGAAAATGTATCATAGCAACATTTGATTTGAATAATTTTTGCAG
>WOGN01004834.1:3094-13716 GCA_015342105.1 Leptinotarsa texana | reverse complement strand
GTTCAAAACCCGCATAAAGAACACAAATATAGTTTTCAGAATGGAAAAATAAATTCCACATATGCCAGTCATCTAATCTCAGAGGGACACGAGTTCAACCATGAATAGAAACCCATCCATTTCCAGAAGAAAGGTTTGAAACTTAATCTGTTGGAGAAAATGGAAATAAACAAATTCAGAAACTGTCAACATCTTATGAACGATCAAACTGAATTGAATAATTCGCCGTTATTGAATCTGTTGATTCGCAGGTAAAAATAGTTTGGTATATATACAGGTAGACTTTCGAGAAATGTATTGATACCTGACTTTCTCAGGTCTATTTTTTCAGGTAGATTTATTACTTAAGTAGACGAATAGGTACTAGGTTATAGTATATAAGATTGTAATTTAGAAGTTACTCTCAGTTATGCTTGAAAAAGCTATTGTATAGCGTGTCGCGGTTTGTGTAAAACCCTTATAGTTAAAATAGAATAAATTCTATTGATTAGTTTTTTTTTTTAGAATTTTTCAAATTCTATATAAAATATAAGTACATTTTTTTCTCGAAGGACAATACTTGGTTGTTTTTGTTACATCATGTAGAAAGAGAAAAAAATATAGAAAACATTTTATTGTTCACATCAAATTGTTTATTGATTAAAAAATGAAAGTCATTTCAAAAATAATATTTTTTAGGTGTCAAAGAGCAAGATAAATTATCACTGAAGAAAATGATTCCTCAATATTAATTAAAAGTGGTAGATTAAAAATCGGTTTTGAGAATTTTTTAAGAGACTTTTTTTTTCAAAAAATCGTAATTTGCATCAAAGACTGTTTCCAAAAATTGTTTTTATCTTAGAGAAATGCATTCGTTCATAACAATTTTTTTAAACAGTAGCAGGTAAAAATAAAAAAATCATATTTATGTTATTTCTGCACCATAAGAAATAGATGGATAATGATATTTAAAAAAATATGAAACTATAATCTATTACATAAGTAAATTATTGATAGTTAATTTAATTTAATTGTTCACATCAAATTGTTTATTGATAAAACAATGAAAATTATTTCAAAAATAATATTTTTTAGTTATCAAAGAGCAAGATAAATTATGACTAAAAAGAATGGTTCCTCAATATTAGGTAATCATAAGTGATAGATTGAAAATCCGTTCTAAGAATTATTTAAGAGACGTTTTTTCTCAAAAAATCGTAATTTGCATCAAAGGTTATGTTTCCAAAAATTGTTTTTATTCTAGAGAAATGCATTTGTTTATAACAATTTTTAAACAATATCAGATAAAAATAAAAAAAATCATTTTTATGTTATTTCTGCATCATAAGAAATAGATAGAAAATGCTATTTGAAAAAACATTTTTAATAATTAATGAAACTTTATAATTCATTACACAAGCAAATTATCCATGACTGAATTCATTTGTTTTTGTTCTTGTTATCTGTTTCTATCGTTTAACTTGAGCCTCTGAATTTATTTATTTGCATAATATGTATATACTACCATGTCAATATCTTCTTGGAACTAATGACAATAAACATTATTATTATTGAATATTACTGGAGTTCTTTCCCAACACCAAATCGTTATTTTTAACTCCTCGGCACGTGTTTCGATCACCAAGTGATCATCTTCAGTTTAATCCTCCTCTTGAAGATGATCATTTGGTGATCGAAACACATAGCGAGGTGTTAAAAATAACGATTTGGTGTTGGGAAAGAACTCCAGTAATATTCATCACTAGACCAAAGGTTCCAAACAGTGCATCATAAATTATTATCATTACCTAATATCGAAAGGTCACCTTCATAAAAGGTCAACTGAAACAATAATCTGTAATATTATCATATATGATTGTTTTCCCGAAACCGATTTCCTGACAATAAAGAAAACGTCTCCGAGAAAACATATTTATTGATATATGTTCTTTGTGTTCAGACCAAAACAAGAAAGTTATGAATGAATATCGAGTTTCAGACTGTTATGAAGTTTTGACGTACAACAAGATAAATTTTTCATATTTAAGTTTAATTTGGAAAGTTTCCTACTAAGTTGCTGAAGAGCAGAAAAGTAAAAAATAGAATTTTGTAGTATTATCTCGACGAATTGAGAAAAGTCATTTTCTCAGTGAATTATTACAGGATAACTATCAACTCCAATAGACTGATTTCCACTTATGAAAACTTTATTTAGTCATTAAGTGGACAAATTTGGCACAAACATAACAGGACCTTTTCCTAAAAGTAGTTCCCTCAGTACTCGTGCTATTTTTCAGTTTCTACTAGAATACATTCAAATTCAAAAACTTTGAATTTTTCCTACAGGGAATCCACAAAATGATTGCAAACTGATTAAAATTGGAGGCGTTGAAATTTTGATGGAAATCTCTATTCATTTATTATGTCATCCCAAACAATAGTGAAAATAATGATAACTTAATGATAATGATATTTCTTCTTTGTTTGCACGGTGTGGAATGATTTGATTATACAGTGCGGTCCATATGTATGGAATAGCTTTATTTTAGTTTCAAAGGAGGTCGTGTGGCACCTTGTTGGAAAGGGATTTCAGTCCTCTGTTCAGCAATATGAAGTTTTTTAAGTTTGCTGCAATCAAAACTGAGAAAATTAATTTTTCCAATTAAATTAAATGTTCAAAATGACCACCATTATTCACTTCTTGACAATAACCTGACCTATTAAACAGACCATCCCTGTAACACGCTCCTTACTAACATTGAATTCTGGAGAAAATCTTTGAAGATACTAAAATATTAGACAAAAAGCCAAATAAACAATTGATATGAATCAAGTAGGTTGCTGACATTTGCTAATAATTCTGGGTGCTAATAATTCAGAAAGAGTGCTGAGGGGGATAATATTTTCATATTGTAATTTGTCAATTTAGGAATAAAAATCGACCTGTTACAGGTTTTTTCACATAACAACGCTAAAAATGGATTTATTCCATACATATGATCCGCACTGTATAAAATCGTGAATTCAGAAAATTTTCCCTGCATAAATAATAATATGTAAAAGGAATCTATGCTCTAGGTAATTATGATTGAGTATGTACTGGAGCAGGTAGTTATCTCTAGTGATAAAGTTTCTGGTGTAGTTTGTGAAATTTCAAATGATTTTATGAAGCAACTTCCGTTCTTACAGCCACCTCGTTCAACAGACCTGTGTGTGGTGCATTTCTTATCATGAGATGATGAGATGGTGTCATCTCCAGACGATGCTAACCTGGTTAACGAAACGCGCGTCGAGACAGCTTCAGAATGTATTTTGGATGGAAAAATAAGTTTTGTTACGCAATTATAAAGTCTTCTACCTTTTATTTTAAGATTATAACTTGTTTAACATAGATATCTACATTGCCACGTGACTTTCTACGTTAAAATGAAATCGGAAATGGTTAATTGTAGAGATTTCTACTTTATCGACAGAGAATTTCATTTAAGATTTTGCGGTGCATCCCCTTGTTGCCGCCCCTGCAAGGGTAAACAAGTTGTAAACGTTGTAAAACAAGTTGTAGATCTTTCTGTACACATGTATTTGCCAAAATTTCGTTTTTCTCCATCTTCACCAACTTCGGAGGTGTTAGTCTGTAGATGCCATTCTAGGCGAGACACCCTGTACAGTCGACGGGAACTGAATTTTGAATTTGAACAATGCTATCAAATACCAAAATCATCCCTGAATTTTTCTTTCGAGAAGTTGATTCTTGCAAGGGCTGAACAAACATTTTCCAACAATTTTCATTACATTCGCCTTTAACCCCACTTTTATCCCCGATACGCCACTGTATTCACATGAATCTGAAACGGGATCTAAGCACTCAGTAAAGTTTATAGAAGTCTTTGGAAACGGATAATTCGAACTATTCCCTCACGAAAACAAACTCATTATAGTGGTTCCAACGGTTTTCCTCTGCATCGACTCCGGGTTTCAGTTCCGCTGCCCCTCCAGCTGTTCCGGAACCGCAGCTGCCCGCCATTTTGAATCCTTGCTCGATCAGCATGTCAAAGGCTTGCTCCAGGAAGAAGTGTTTTAGAAAAAATCTGCAAACAAATGGATTATTTAGCATCTTACTTGCAATATTAACGTCTGACGATATTCATTTTCTCTTTTTTGTGTATATTCAGAAAAAGTTTGAGGTCTACAGTATATAATTGTCTGTCTACAAACAATGAATGGGTTGGACAGAGAACCTCAACAATTGTAAATGAATACCGTTGAAGAATAGAAAATGAACTTGGTTCAAAATTGTGAAGGCTGATTTGGTAACTTCTCAAAATTAGTCTGGTGGACTAGTTAGACCGATGTAATTTTGAAACTATTCAGCTACTCACGCTGAAGAAAAAATATACAGGATGTAACTGGATAAGTGTAAAACATTTACGGAGGTGATCATCGAAAAAAAGATAGGATAAATCATATAAAGAAACTTCATTGGAGCATCCCTTGTTAAGATACATCCCCTTAAAGGGGGTACATAAAATTTGTATAACAATTTTTTTCACAAGCACTGAAAAAGTTACAATATTGAAATCAACGTGACGTTTTGTACTACCAAAAAGACACTTAGCCAGTAATTTATTTAGTTTACTCCATGGTTGTAAGGGGTGGAACACGCAACTCCTAAAATTTATTTCCAGTGTAACTTTTTGATTGCCTTGGTAGACTGCACCTATATTAACAACTACAGCTTAAACAACAACGACAAGACCTTCGCAATGTAAAACACTTGAGACTTAAATGTTTTCATCAAAGGCCAAGTTCCGCAGATAGTTAGAGGGTACTGAAATCAACACTCCACAACATTCTAGGCTTAGCTAACATGACTATCAGAAGATCAAAGAATCGTGGAAGGTATGTAGATGTGAAATGGACAGCAGCAATTATTGAAGTAAGTCTACCAGAACCAACTAGGAAGAAGACATCAACAATCACAGAAGATCTTAACAAATCTTTATTTTTCGATGACAGTTACATATATGGGAATTGTCGTGCCTAATCCTAATGGTTATTGAAATCATTAAAAAGAAAATAAAATATAAATATCTTGCGACAGTATGGAAAGGGTCTCTAAAGATCAATCTGTTTGGTATATCCAGAATCCCAAGAAGAGCAAATTGAAATATTAAAGGTGTTGGTGTTGAAGGACACCAAATTGAAGTATAGACCTTCATTGATGGATTAAAGGACACCAAGATATATTGCGACTTTTGACTAGGTCTAGATAATCTGTGTTAATAGCTGCTCTGAAGTTTGAAGCTGCGGAAAATGATACACAGATAACCTGTGTTAATAGCTGCTCTGAACATTGAAGCTGCGGAAAATAATTCAAAGGGATAGGAAGCGAAGCTGAGGGGTGACCTTCAGCAGTCGAAAGGCACAAGAGATCGCCAGTGAATTAGGCTCAGCATTTGAGGAATGAGGACGATCTGGGAAGAAAGTTGTTCCTAGTTGTGAAAAACTTGAACACATGAATAGGTTATGAAAAGCAACAGAGATTAAGGGGTACAAAAAATATTGAAACTACATAAGGATAATGAAGAACGGAGATAAAGGTGTTATAAACAATTGAGAGGGAGCGAACGAGTCTCAACAAGGAACAACATCTACCCAACACCAGAAAGATGGCACAGGTCACGAAAAATCACCAGCTGGAACTTTGCAAAGCTGTGGAAGTAGTAATCAACTGCGAGAGAAAGGATAGAAATGAAAGAACCAAACAAAATGGATCCGAAAACAGTGGAAATGATGCTAAGAAAATACGTACAACTCACAATAGAGAAAGAGCGAGAAGTGAATGTATTTTCGAAAGATCATCGGCGATGTCAAACCAGTCCAAGCAGGCTCGAAAACGGCTTCCATCCGTGAAGCAAATAGAATGAGGAACATGATCGACAATATGCTTGGTGAAGATGTCATGGAAGAGTCAGCAAGTCTATGCTCATCTACATTGCTATTAATGAGGAAGAATGATGGAACGATACACTCCTGCGTAGACCATCAGCAGCTGAAAAATGTCAAAAAGAAAGAGTTTATAACAACCCCACTACCCCTTCCTGTTAAAATTTCACTGTTTGCTCGGGTAGTGTTAAAGTCTCATTCTTGGAAGTAAAAATTAATTACTAACTCACCTGGAAGTGTACCGTTCTGACTGACCATGATCTGGATCCCGACTTTCGTTGAGAGTTTCTCCGAAAACGCTTCGGCAGAGGTCGACTTTTCCGGATATCAGAATTCTGGAATGAAAAGACCGTGATTTAACTACTCAAGATATTCCACTGAGCAATATTTATTTATTCAGTATAATCAATTCTCAATTTGTTAGTTTTAGGTGTGAAATAACCACTTCGAACATTTCACTAATAGATAATGAATCAAGTACTTTATGTATCTTGAAATATTAAACACTTTGATGCTGCGCTGAATACGAGGTTTAATATTAATGGATGGAAAAAAACGCAACTTACTGAAAAAATTGACAGATTCTTCTTAATATTTTAAGAAAAAAACATAAGCGCTCTTAGACCGGTGCCTGTGCCTAAGCAATGAATTTCCAAAAAGTTTCTACTTCCAGATGTCCAGATATCAGTCTATTTCTAATAAATTGAATGTACCAAACACGAATATGATGGAAAAACACCTGAATTAGATACATTTTTTTTTTTGTAATCAGAAAGCGTTTTGTTTCTGTTGGCAATATATAAAGTAAGGAAGCTCAGCATGGAAAATTGGAAATCTGTAAGATATATGAGGTCGGTTGAATAAGGAAAAATAAAAATGACGTTTTTAAATTTAGAAAATTTAGATTAAGTGTGATACATTCTCTAGTTTCGTCTTAAGAACGGTTCAGAGTATTCGAAACTATTCAAAACTTTCCACAGCTTTCCAGAACATCCCGAACTATTCCAGAACATTGTGGAAGGTTTGAGGATAATCTAAATCGTTCGAAAAAATCCCGGAACATCCCGGATCAATATCTTTCCAGCGAGCATCATCTTGAGGTCTGAGAACAGGAAAAAGTCGCTGGAGGCCAGATCTGGAGAATACGGTGGATTCGGAAGCATTCAGAAGCCCAATTAAATGCATTTTGCTATCGTTTTCATTGAATTGTGATACGCTTCATTATCCTGATGACACAGCACTTCCAGCACCTCATAATTTCCAACTACCACAAAATCTCATCAACCGCGCATCGATGATGCGGTTTCTTAAGTCCTATACATCGCGAACAGGAGTACTATAAACCAAATGCTGTAAATGACTTCAAATAGAGACATCGAGAGGATTGAGATCCGGGGATCGAGCGGGCCATTTCTGTGGTCCTCCTCGACCTATCAACTGATTTGCATATGTTTCAGTTGAATGCTGACGTACTACTTGACTAAAATGGGCGGAAACCACATCATTTTCTTTATTCGATGAGGAATCACCTTCTTGAATGTCTTACACTTATTGAGTTACACCCTGTATATAGTATAAAAAGAATTCTTCAAACGTCTAAATATCTGAGTTTTTACAGATACATGCGATCAGCAGAATAATTAAGAAACTTCCTCTAGAAAAGTCTCTTTGCCAGTTATCCTCCAACATTTAGGAGCTTCTTTCCCATTTCGTCGTTAGATCTTGACACCCCTTCATTAATTCATAATAAAAGAACTCGTCTCTATTGCGTCGGACTTTTATTCGGGAATAAAAGGAAGTTTCTCCTCGAATCCTGTCCCTTTCGGCCAGACCAAGCAACAAAAAATACGTTCGGGCAGATCTGGGTCAAAGTTCACAATAAGTGCGTGTTTAGAAGAACAAACCCCCATTATCACGGCTTGAGTATTTTCGCTGTACTTACGTAATTTGGGATTTCGAAAGAAAACTTTCAGGGATTATCTCTCGTTTGTGATGAGAGTTTTCGAGTGGTCCAAGGCCTGATTATTGGAGTGGAGGACAACTTTTGTCTTTGAGTAAAATGGATCTGCAAACCGTCAGCAAAACTGATTCATTTTTGATTACGTGGGAAGACAGGAGACGGAAGATGCCATATCGAATGGAAATGGAGTGGTTTATCGGTTTGAAGATGAACTGAATTAGGTTGGAAAACCAACAGACAAATAAATATGAGTAAATTATATGAACTGGAGAAAGTACAGAAAAGAAACTGAAAGTAATGGAAAAAAATTGAGTCATTCCCTATGATTTGAAATTACATTTAAAGTTTCGGGTAGTTTTTTTTTGGTTCAATGGACTCTTGTCGGCTTAAGATAGTCCAGAAAATTCAAGCAGTCAGGATTTCGTAAAGAACACAGCTGTACAACTGTTTTAATTGAAATATATTTTGAAGATCATTCACAGTTTATAGAAACTTCGAAGGGAAAGTTAGGCAGTGAATTTATTAAATTTGGAGTGCCTCAAGAATCTATGATTGGACCTATATTATTTTGCGTATACACTTGTGATCTAGTTTCTGTTTTAAGACATTATAATTCGCATATGTATACGGATGACACACAACTATATCTATCATATAACCGTAATGACGTTACTACTGCTAATTGGAAATTGAATGAAGATCTAGTTCGTCTTATTTCAGCATCTGAAGCTCATAACCTCAAAATCAATACAAACGAAACTAATCTGTTTGTTTTTAGTACTAATCGTAGTTTGGTGAAAATATATATATCAATATTGTTATTGGTGATTCCCCAGGAACGTGACAAAAAATGTAGGTATCGAAATGGACATAAATTCAAGGTTTACAAAACATGTCACAAAATGTGTTTAGAGAAGTTACATGAGTAACATCGTCATTTGTTATCAAAATGTTTGAAAATAAAATTAACAAATGCGCTTGTGTTGAGTCATTTTGCATATTGTGATGTTGTGTACGGTTCATGTCTGGATAAAAAGACACCTGTAGAATTGGAAGAGATCAAAAATCGTGACTTAGGTTTATATACCGTAGTATTACAAAACATAATTTCATTAAAACTTAAGAAAACCAAATGGTTAGAAAAATAGACGTGTTTTACACTCGGCTACCCTCTTTCATAAAATATTAATTAAGAAATCTCCATCATATTTTTATAACAAAATAGTTTTCATACTGAGGTACATACTTTATATTTGAGGTTTTAAGTGTTACTTTCCCCTACGCCCCATCGAAACACTTTATATTGATGGTCCTTCAGCGTCAGGGGGGTTGCACATGACTAGGCTACATCATATCTTATGAATAGAGAACAGGTCACAGTGGTAGATGGCGTGAGATCAAGGTGTACCCCAAGGATCCATTCTGGGACCGCTATTTTTCATTATTTTTATAAATGACATTAAAGATACCTGCACTACGTCAAATCAGATGATTGTCTATGCAGATGACACAAATATACTTATGTCAAATAAAAATACTGAACAACTAGTAAAAAAGAGTAATGTGGCCTCTAAAGAAATAAGTAACTACTGCTTAAATAACGGTCTCACGATGAATGTCGCCAAAACTTACCACATGCGTTTTCTGCCAAAAAATGTTGCACCCAATTCTGAGCTCTACCTGGTAGTCTCTGCCAGTTCCATTCAGAGTAAAAAAACTATAAAATTTCTGGGTCTCACTTTGGATCAGAAACTAATATGGGAAGCACACATACAAATATTGTGTTCAAAAATGAGCACTTCCTGTTATATAATAAGAAACTTAAAAGAAACTGTTTCATATGACGTTTTAAGAACACTTTATTTTGGGTTAGTTCAGCCAGCCCTACAATATGGACTGATCTTCTGGGAATCTTCCTGTCATTTTAAGGAAGCATTCCGTGCACAAAAGAAGGTATTGAGGACTATATTTAAAGCCCATCCAAGTACAACCTGCAAACCTCTATTTAAACAATTTCAAATAATGACACTGCCTTGTCTTTATATATCTCAGTTAATAATGATTGTAAAGGAAAATAAATAGAGAAATGAAATAGAGTTAAAAAAAATCGTGATGTTCTCTCGTATTTGACTAGAAATAGAGAAAATTTTTACCAGCCTCATTCCAGACTTGGAGTATGCCAAAATTCACCAAATTATATGGGTATCAAATGTTTAAACAAAGTAAAGAGCTTTATTGACAATAATAATAACAATAATATTTTCAAGAAAAATGTACATCTATTTTTAACTGATAACTCATTCTATAGTATTGATGAGTTTTTAGACTTTTAACTTTATAGAGTCTACGTAGGAATATCTCTCTTATTTTAGTTTTGTATGATCTATGTAGGTCTATCTATCTTTAAATTTATACGATTATGTCTCTCATTATGTGAACATATATTATGTATATTTTTTTTCTCTCTGACTAGTCCGATAATTGTTATGCATTTTGTAAGTCAACATAGTTTATATATCCTTTGGTGATGAATAAATATGAATATATGAATAATTGCATCGCTTGTTGCCTGCAGCAGAGGTTGCGCAGTAAGCGTTTCCCGCCACATACCCAGCGCCACAGACGTAACCTCTTGAACATACAGATCAAGAGGGGTCAGACCCGTAAAAAATTCCATTGCCGCGGTTGGTGTTGTTCTCATGGCTCCTGTGATGTTTAAACAAGCCAGTCGCTGTAT
>WOGN01004833.1:0-11015 GCA_015342105.1 Leptinotarsa texana | reverse complement strand
AATTGTCAACCGAAAATACATCTTCTAACGCCGAACAGCAATGATTCAAATTCCGAACCGGTCAAATTGCTAATTGAACATTAAGTCTGCTCCGGTGTCTCTCTCGCACACATACTGCCGTCTTTGTCGGTATCGAAAATTGCATAATGATCGGGGTTATTACATTAGTCGATGGTTTTGGGAGAACCGGAGTATCGCATATTCGCCTATTCGCATATTATATCTTTATCGTGGTCGGTTCGCTTTGTTTTGTATGATATTAACGCGGCTGTCATGATTTGAACGGGCAACACCGACGGACAGAGTTGCATGGTCAACTAGCCAGAAAGCTTTTCACACGTGAAAGGTTCGCTACGCAGCAGTCGATTCACTGGCGTAACTAACGATACGGCAACGAAGGGGAGATTTCCTTGTTTTTCTCAGGCCTGTGCGTTGCCTTGTGAACCACCATTCCCTGAAAGTACTAGCTGTTACGGACAGCAAGTGGCTCACATGAACACCTCGGCACATTAGCTCTAACGTCACAATTATTGACAATTATAACATAGTCATATACTTATACACTAGTACCTACCAATAATTAAATTAGCAAACTTTTCTACATGAAACAATTATTGCAGATTCATTGAGGATATACAGAGTGGGCCAATAAAAAAATCAAGACGGAATTCTCATAGTTGTCATTTACAAAAAATCTCCCAAACCCTTCGATTTCATTCTGAGGTAAAACATTTGAGCATATTCTCAATATTGACACTTACCCTTCAGAGAGGGATGTGATTCAAGTTGTAAATATTTAATGGAAGTCGAATGGGTCATATATTGTTTGAAGCTATTGGAATAAACCGTTATGAATAAAGTCCAAACAATACTTGTTACATTTCTTCATATACCTGAAATAATTTTTTTTTATTATTTCACTATCCAGTGAATATCTCACATTAAAGTAATACTTGAAAAAGTCATAAATTTTCATCAAACATAGGCCAATTCCATCACAATATCCAATAGTACTTTATTGAACGTGAAAGAAATGTGGGCATTTCTCGCGATTAGAATACTATACTTTTTCTATGACTTGTGACAGGAATATTTCATTTGTGAAAATATCTTGAGACAGATTATTTTCATAAAAAGGAATGATCCGAGAAAAACAGTCAACAACTCTCATTGATAATAGTTGAAACACAACTGTGAGGTTATGTATCTGGTCCACTCTGACTGGTGTGACTAGTTATGCCTACTCATCCAACAAGAAACGGTCACATAATTCGATTTTTTAAATAGTTATAGAAAAATTGAATGATTAGCATTGCGGCTTCAATAATCGACACTGATAATCAACTGGACGATTTTCGTCTTGTTCCATGTTTTCCTGTTTCAAAAAACGTTTCCTTCCTCACAAAAATGTAATCAGTTACGCCTGTGTGTAGACAGCTTTATCATAACTAACGAATTGCTTGCTTTGCGCCATGTTCGATGGTCAGAATGTAAACACCTATTTGAATATAAAATCAATTAGATACAACCCTATTTATTGCTCATTCGCTTATTACTGTTAATTTTATCGTCCATGTATATGTCATCACACCATTTTCCATTTTGGGGTGTAATATCTCATTTCGAAAACAGTGACGTCCTGACGGTTGGTTCAGGTCAGTGAATTATTTGTTTCAATTGCATTCGTTTTTATTAGCTCGTGTATTTTTTCGGTCTATTTCTATTTCAGTCTTTTTTACGGATTGACTAACAGAATTCCGGTATTTTTTTCCAAAAGGGACATTGTATGCCTACTTTCTAATGAATTAATCTACCTGAAAATGAACAGAATCAATAATGGCGAATTATTCAGTTCAGTTTGATCGTTCATAAGTTATTGAGAGCTTTTGAATTTGTTTATTTCCGTACTCTCCAACAGGTTAAGTTTCAAACCTTTCTTCTGGAAATGGCTTGAATTATTGGTTGTACTCATGTCCCTCTGTGAAAATTATTTTTCCATTCTGGAAACTATTTTTGTGGCCCTTTACGCGGGCTTTGAACGTTCTTCCAGTTTGTCCTATATGAAATTGAACTGAACTTTCATCTTGTTATTCTTAATGTGCGTGCGAATATCTTATGAACAATCAAACTGAATTGAATAATTCGCCATTATTGAATATGTTTTATTTTCAGGTAAGAATAGTTAAGTATATTCACGGTACTTTTGTTTGATTTTCCCTACGAGAATATAGGGTTTTACAAAAATCGCGACACGTATTTTGCTTGAGGAAGCATTGTATAGCGAAACACGTTTCGCGGTTTTTGTAAAAGCCTTTATAGTGAAAATCATACAAAAAAGTGTATTGATTAGTTTTAATTCATTAGAAAGAAGGCATACAAAACGACATGAAGAACGAATGCCGTTTTGTGATGGTGTTGTCTCGGGAATTTCGTTGTTTCAATGGTTTTTTTTTAATGTTTATCTAGTATGTCTGATGATTTTTAAAATAGTAATATTATCAACACGAAGAAACTACTTTTTGAGCCCTGAAGAAGAATTTAATTGAATTCGAAACGTCGACAAGAAAACAATTGTTTTTCAAAGAAAAAATTGATCCTATTACCCAGCCAACCTTACGTTACAAGGAAATAAATATTATTATTATTATTATTATTAAATTATGTACCTGTCTACTATTAAAAAAAATTTGATAAGTATTCAAATCAGATGTCTCAATTCAAAACTTTTGAAACATGAATATAACAAAATAATGTACACTTCCCAGTGAATTCCAATACGGATATCGAGCGAGTATTATTATGATTCTTTCTCTCCTTCATTCCTTTGGTTCTGCCGCATACCATGACCAGACCCAGATGGGTAAACAATCTAATCCATGCATATTACATAATGTTCATTTTATGTGCTATAATTACAGCGAATCCAGTATCACAGCGACTTCTAAGAGAAAATGATCATGGTACACCTGCATGAACTTTGACCTCTGCGTTTGACCTGCGAAGTCATTTGATATTCAGCACTAACACCATAAATCCTCGTCTCATTCGGCTAGATTCGTTCTTAACAGTATCCAGAACAGGTACTTGTTAGTGTTTCAACCGAATCGATTAACTTTTTATAGGATTTTATGAGTTTTTCGTGAACTCCGTGTATTTCTTCGGCGGGGGGGGGCTAGAAAAAGTTTAATCAACAATAGCTGACTTGGGAATATCTTGAAAATGTTCAAAACCATTCTGAAACAAGGACAAGGAAACCAAAGAAGTATAGGGTGATCGACTAGGAAGTGTCAGATTTGAATTTAGCGCTATTTGATAGTTTATAGAACATATAACATCAGATCACGATAAGCAAAAGTGTCACATTTTTGCGAGCGATAACAGTCAGTGCAATTTTGAGAAACAAATTTTTCAGAGTCACTATTTGTTGTGTTCTGTCAGACAGGATTAAAATGATTCCTATAAATTTGTCAGTAGTCGTCGTTTTCAGAGTGAAATTTGTATCACAGCATGGGCACAGGACGAAAACTGAAGGAAAATTTTATGGCATGACAGAGAGAAGGCTTATCAGGAAAAAGTCAACGAGACATAACAGTTGGCACAGATTTGCTGTATTCAATAAAGATATACTGACCACCAAAGGATTTACTTCTTTGGACCTATAAAAAGAAGAAGAAGACGTACGAAAAGTTATTGTAGAAAGTCGTGTGCCATGTGTGAATACATTTCTGATCTTTCTATCGTGACGTCCTTCTTAGGAACTACTCTCTATAATTTTTTCACCATCCACATCAGTTCCCAATTCAAAAGTAGCCCCATGTGTGACATATCATTTGATAGCTCTCTGTCTAAAAGAAAACATTTTTCGATGTCTTCTCTATTCTTAGGATGATACGTATAATATATTTGTTTTCTTATAATTACTTCTATGAGATACGATGTGACTTCTGACTGAAGTATGCTTTATTACGAGTAACAATCCAACAATATACAATTCTTGTCTGTTTTTTGGTTGGAATTATATAAAGTGGACGAAAACTAATCTTGTTTGTTGATAAGTTTAGAAACGATGGACCATTGCTCATTCCATTATTGGCAGGCTCAAAAACAAATATGTCTCATTTTGAGAACAACTTTCATTTTAGAGGGTGGACATCGGCATTTTCGATTCAAAACTGAAGAATTGCCTGGACTGAGTTCGGAATGGAGTTTTTAAAGTCGTCAGTTCAATAGGAAGTATCATTTGTCAATTACTTCAATCTTAGGTGAACCAAAACTATATTATTCTCTACAAGTTAAAGCAAAACGAAAAAAACAGCAAGTATGGAATAGCAGAGCATGTTTGAACCCATCAACATAACATCAAGTGGTCCCAAGCTGAGATCATCCACAGTGGTTTAGGACAAAATTCAAAGAAGCTGCATACATGTTATCAAACTACGCATTAAGCCATTCACGTATAGAGATACGCGACATATGGAAACCCATAATAAAGCGAAAAACTCCCGCCAAACAACCATCTCCAACTAAACAGGTGAAGCGGAGAGAGGGGATATGTGAAAGCACTCGAATGACCTATATATTGTCATCTTTCGGAGGAATAAGCCTAGTCATCACTCGAAGAAGATTGTCAATACTAAAAATCTAAACGTAATGAAGTAGCTTGGCTTGAAATCTTTAAATTTTTAACAATTTTTTCAATTTTTTATTTCAATTCAATTGTTCAATTTTCAGTTTTTTGCTTGATTTTTATTTCGTTGTAATTTCATTTCAGGTTCTTTGCTCAACATAATTGTTATTTTCAGCATTTTTTTTATTTTCATTTGTTATTTCAGAGATTTCTAATCATAGCAGACAATGGAAGTCCGAACTAATGAAATTCTCCATGAACCATTGTCAATCACCTTCAAACAAACGTCAAAAATATATCATTTTCTACAAGTAAAAGCCAAAAGAATTGACTTCTTCTTTGTTTCACTTGCTATGTTGAAGTATTCTTATTTGGGATTGCTTTCCGATAGTTATATATATTTAGTTCAGTTAGTCGCTCTCTTGAATTTCTTGCGAAAACGACATAACTATTTTTATATATGTTTATACAGTGTGAAAACTGAGAAGGCACACACATTCAGAGTACTTTCCGGATGACCCCCGTAGCAACTCATCCCAGATATGAGATAAATAATTATTGTGCAGTTCGAGTTCAAGGTGTGAAGTTACCCTGAGACAATAAAGTATTGTTGTAGCGTTTCATAACCAAGATGGAGTATATGATAGGTCTGCTGGTTTCGATAAACGCTGCTTTGTTCAAATTGTGAACGACGTGGTCACACTGGACTTTCGTGTATCTCCCTCTTTTCCGTTGTTTCTATTCTGCTTTTGTTTCAAGGGCTCTGCTCGGACTAACTTGGTGACTCTGTCCTACCTACTATGGAGTTGTGATCTATTTTTTGCCGTGTGTTTTACTTTACGAGGGATCTTTGAGTTCATTAAATGTTGGAAAATTTTTAAACTTGTAATGCGTGCAATAATCTTTCGAAAAACTTACCAGTCGTGAAGAGAACTATGGCTTTTAGACAGGAGTACTCGGCAGAGTCAACATGTAACGCCTTCAGTTTTTCTACTTGTTCCTGGAAAGATAGAAATCAAGTAAAATACGGTGACACCAAGTCTGCCGATACCAGAAAAATAAATTAGTGGTAGAAAATTGAATCCCCGGCAAAAAGTGAGTTGCAGCAAAGAAGAATTATTATAATATTTTTTATGAGATGAAATTGGCCGATACTTAATGAAAATGCATAACGTATTCAAGAAACGCTTTATTGTGATATTTTCACTGAACAGTTTCACAAAAACGTTGTTGTAAAACTATTTAGTGAAAATCTCACAATAAAGTGTTTCTTGAATATGTTTTATTTATGGTGTTTAATCGACATTGGTGTTTTTAATAAATCAATAATCCAACAATTATATTATAATTCGAGGTTTTTGACAATGGGATAATGAAACGTTATTCCAAATGCAAAAAATCTAAAGGCTAACCTGAACTAACTATTCAAATGGGACAATGAGATATATACGTTCAAATTGGAGTAAGAAACGTAATTATTCTATTTTGAGTAGTTTTCGGTACTATTGACATAACCTTTATCAATATCAACTCCGAAATTTCTTATTCATATTTCGTATGGTTTGCAATTCGTGAATTCTGCATATTCTACCAGGTTTCTTTTCTTCACTTCAGGATAGATTTGATTTGTCTTAACTTCCAACACAATGTTTTCTTTGACAATTGTGAAAGTAGGCCTACTAGACAAGGTACGTCATCCCTGCTGTGATTTAACAATAGTAGTAACAATAGTGCTTGATTCGGCTGGAAGTCTGGAACTCTTCTTGCAGTCCAAGTATTCAGTGTCTATTTGGCAAAAAAATTATGCCAATGACAGGTTCTGATAAACCAGTTGCAGTGCCCTCATTCTGGGATACTATATAAACTTAATTATCTTCATGGGATTTGAAGCAACTTTTAAAAAACTATGAATTTCTTGTTTCTCAAAGTGATCGTTTAATCCGAAGAATCACCATCTATTTACATGAATATTGAGACGAGTCTTTAACCATCTCTCAACGATTTATTTGTGAAACTATTTCCAACTATGGAGAGTATAACTGTAGTTCATTGTTGTAGGCTGTATATTATCGTTTGGCCGCTGAGTACTACGTGAATAAGTTACAAAATCTGTGAATATACTTCACCCGAATAAATGCAATATTTATGATGTTATTTGAAAGCAGAAATGGCATGTGGGAGAACTCAGAAGTCTTATGTCATGTAACAGTGTCAACAATTGAAATGCTGGTTGAGCAAAAGTAGATTCTGGTCGATGGAATCTGGTAAGCAACGCGTATCCTTTGAGGCGAATTTCAATGGTTCTTTATGCCTGACCAACAAACTTCTTTGCAGTTTTCTCAGTGTCCATTATCTTGCCTTTCGGGCTCTAGTCAATGCCATTAGTATAAGAGACTGCACAAGCTTACACTGAGTAATGAACGTTTAAATTGTGAAATCGACATCCAACAGTAAAGGATATGGAAATAATTAATACATGCTGTATCGTATTGGTGCTACAACTTCATTTGTGAGATAACTGACTAGAAACTCCATGAATTATTTAATATTTCATAGGGGCAAGTCGCCACTTAAAAAATCATCAATCACGACAAAGGGGTTGGCTTTGCAATTTTCAATATAATCGGCTTATAAACTAATAAGTAAAGAGTAGTTATAATTGCCTTACTTGAAATATCCTAATGTGATCCATAAATTGTACCACCCTATCTGCGCACATAGGTGACGCATGTAGTCCTGCGGCTGCTATTAGGGGCGCCACATGAAGCGGCATGGAACACTGACTGGCGTTCAGCACAAATAATTCTGACCAAACTAATCTAAGTAGTGCCACCTGTAACCGAAATGTTCCATTAGATGATTGGTCTTCTACAAGCCCACGTTGCAGGATGGGTTCGGTTTTTTTCGCAGGAGAGATAGCAGGAAGATTGTAATGAATATACATGTGAATCAGTCGTTTGAGAAACCCTATGCATTGTCTGTGAACCAAAAATTGTGACCTGAACAATATGTCTTTCGACAATAATGGGGGGTCATCAAACGATTGATGTAAAACCGAAGAAATATTTCAAAAGCTGCTAAATTCTGATATTATAAATAGGTATGATGCGTTTGGGAAACATAATCGTTCTCAATCGACTTGTGCAAAAACCAGAGAAATGTTTCAAGACCTGCTAAATTTTTATATAGATAATATAATATGTTTTGATAGAAATAATGAAAAAAAAAGAGAGAGGGGATATCTTTCATGTTGCATACTTTGAATACATTATCAATTTTTTATATTTCATTTTTAGCTCAGAAGCAGGAACTTTTTGAAAGTTTATCTCATGAGATCTCTCTTCAAAAGGAGAATTCATCCTTTAAGGTATTTATAACACGCGTGACTCTTCAGTGATAGCTTACAAACTTCAAACTTGATTGTGTTCTGATTGCATTCTGGAAAAAGCAAGCTGAGAAACATCACTTTGTTCGTGTCATCTTAGTTTAAACAACACTTTCGACTGATTAAATATGACTTGATTTTTTTTAAATAGTACCCAAAAGAGATGTTAGAACTGGAACTTAACAGTTGACTTAACAATAAATAATAAAATGACCAGAAAAAAATTCAGACACATTTGAGCATTTGAATGAGTTGTCCCTCTGTAATACTGTTTGTTCATAGTTCCTAACCGTTTTTTTAACGGTTTCAAGAAATTGTTAAAGAGGAGACAAATTGTTCGAGACACGAAATAGATTGTCTCTTCTTCTTGGTCTTATGTCAGGTACAATAAAATCAATAGTATAGAGAATTTGCGGTACTTTCAGTTTTCTGAGAATGTTAAAAACAAAAATTACTTCCGAGGACTCACGGCGGTCTTTCAATGGTTGCATATTAAATTCTTGTAATTGGCTGGAATGCGATATAAATAAAGGCCAGACCTTGAGTTTTCTGAAGAAGAGTGTTCTTAATAATCGTTCCTGGATTATTTCTATAGTAATAGAATATAAAAAGGTTTTTTGATTCCAAATGACACAATAATATTCCAGCTTAGAACGAACAATGGAATTAAGAGTAACAAACAAGTATCGTGATTGAATTCACGGCTAGATCTTGAAACAAAGCTCATTTAATACCATTCAGTATTCAATATGCCGAGAGAAACTGAACACACCAGCAAAAGTGAACCCGAGATCTTTCATTTCATTGATTCTCTGTAAATTGGTGTGATTAATGAAATAGTCTTCGATAGTGGATGACTTCTTATGTATGAAACTCATTAGTTTGCACTTACCTTCGTTGAAAGATAGGTCAGATACTGAAAAGTAATTAGATCATTGAGATCATTTTGAAGCATATCAGAATCTTTCTCGCTTTAGCTTGAGATCATAGGCATATAGAATAAAATTGAGAATTCCTGATATACCGAGAAATTTCATTAACAAATAACACAAAAAGGAGAGGTCTCAAAATTGAACCTTGCGGAACTCCGGACGTTGCGGTGAATTTGAACGAAGATACGTTGTTGAACTATACGAACTGTGTTCTGTTGGATAGATAGCAGTGAAAGAAATCAAGTGTGTTGTTTGTGAACCGAATGCTTTTAATTTCAAGATCAAAACCTCGTGGTTAACTTTGTCAAATGCCATGGCCAAGTCAGTGTATTTAACATCTATTTGATTGAAGTTGCAAATGAAACTAGTATTGTAATGGTGATGACAGCTGACTTGACAAGAGCCAATCTACCTACAAGTTGATTTATTCTGCTCTTCTGAAAGAACCGATTTGAAACCTAACAATAAGGAAATGAACAAAGTACAGGAATACAAATAGAGTTAATAACTCAGTTACATAGTGGCTGAGTTCTATCCTGTGATCCGAGTATTTCGGCAATTCCACTCACCTGATCAGTAACCTGGAGATCGGGAAAAAAAGGAATATTCCTCGCCCATTCTACGGCAGAGAAGAGTAACCTGGCCGCCAACTCGCAGATATTATCGATACCCATTATGTTGTTGGTTTGGATGCATTGTCCGTATCTGCTAGTGGGGTACGGTTCTGCTCTCAAGAGTAGAGATATGTAACTACTAAGGTACGTGTGGTTGCTCAGAGATGACGTCATCGAATCGGTGGAGTTGAGGAATTGGTTCGGTAATCCTGGAAGCGAAGGCTGCGATGGTGGTACTCTACCTCTTTGGACGGCTGTAACAAGAACTGAATACTAGTATGTCTCTGATGAGGAACGATAATAATATTAATAATAATTCCATAACATTGAAGACCTTGGCTTATCAAAAAGCCTGACCTTCCTTTCCTCACGTCGAGTAGGCTAAAGTCGGAAACTGAGTGGCTCATTATGGTCTACTAGGATGGTGTCTTTAACAACTTACTCTACCGCAGTAGTCTAACACAAAATGCAGGGCTTGCCGCGAGGCGTCTGAGACCTTGCTGCACTTGCTGTCAGCATGTCCGAGATATGCGATCTTAACTTCCATCAACACAACACGGCCGTAGTAGTGCGGCCTACGGCACTCTTACGGTTTCGACGAGACACCGATGTTGCCCTACGCTCCGGGGGATATTGAATCCATTATGGGGAACGAGAAGTGCTGAATTTATTGGAACCATTCGTTCCCCACCCTCAGACTCATACAAGCTAATTAGCCTGATGTAGTCCTTCTCGATCACCAGAGCAAAACAATATTTGTCGTGCAGTTTTCAGCTCCTGGCGAGACAATAATCGTTCGAAAAGAGGAGGAAAAACGGATAAATATAGAGATTTTCTATTCGAACTCCATAGACTCTCTGCCAAAATGGTTGTTCTGGTTATTGGAGTCCTTGGTGAAATGATGCCCTCTCCACTGTTGAATCTCAAACTCATAGATTCTCGCACTAAGGCAGATCTCCAAGCCGGGGAGATGCAGAAAGCTGTCATTTTTGGCTCACTGCGCTTACTCAGGACATATGACTCTCGGACCTAATGATCACTTATCCTACGGTGTGGGAAGTGGTCGTTGGTTTATTATAATGCTGGCGCGCTCTCCTGAATGTCAGAACTTCAGGGGATAGGGCCTGAAATTAAAAAATTAATAATAGGTATTTTTTCCCGAAAAAAGAATATGTATCTTGCTTCTTTTCAATTGATACAGAGGGCTTACTCCAAGTAGACGTATTACTGAATTCTAAAATTGGTTGGGATGGGATATGTCATAGCATCCAAAGACTTATTGAGCCAATTCCATTTCTGAGATGAAAGTCTTCTACAATATATACACAATTTATTAGATATCAAAACTAAGGTAAATGCTTGCATTACAAATTTTTCTATCAATAGTTGAATTTCCAAAATAGAGGTAGTGTATTTTTCATTGATCAATATAAGAATTGCAGAAAAATTCTTGAAAT
>WOGN01004832.1:0-13717 GCA_015342105.1 Leptinotarsa texana | reverse complement strand
CTCATCCTTCTTTTTCTTGTATCAAGATGGAGTAGTAGAAAGCCAAAAACTTTCTTTCCCAAAAATTAATCACTCCTAAAAAATATAACCCCTTCAATTCAAAATTTTAAATGTCGATCACGCTCTCAAAGGGCAAAATTTTGTGGTATACAGTGTGAGAGAAAATCAATTAGCAGTTTTTATGTATGGAACGAATTGAACGAATGACCATACTAATTAAAATTCCCAAAATATATCATATTCTAGATATTCGGTTTTATACAATAAAATGTTCATTTCAAACGACAGGATTCAAGGCAACTTGAATGCATGGTCAGCACTCAATCAAAACTACCTAAAGGAATATGAAGTTTTCTATGTAATTTTTTTCATGACATTTTAACTATTCCCTATCCTTTTGAGTATTTCGGAAATATATAGACCTTTAGCAATCGAGTAGTTCAATGAAATATAAGTTTGTGCATTTTTTATATATTTTTGAAGTGCCTTGCCATTAGAAATTCAAAAAGAAGGTAGAAATTTTTAATAGTTATCCAGATACGCGACTTTAAAACTTCACGAAAGCTGCTAGGTAATACGCCACGAGATATGTGCGAGTGTCGATACAGTGCAGTGTATGAACTATTTGGAGAGAGATGTGTTTGGCAGACCGACTCAAAAGTAATTTATAACATGTGGATTCATAGTTATGGATTGTTTCGATAACAAATAGTACTTGATTAGTAGTGAAATAAGGGGGATCACAGTTAAAAAGATTAACAATAAATTATAAATAATAATAACAAGTAATGAATATATATGACAATTCAGTGACAAAATTTCTTTCAATCTATGCTATGCCAAACTTTTTTGAATTCAAAGTGCACACTTTGAGGTGAATAATTATTGGGTCCGAGAATCATGTGTTTTGAGCAGACGAAATAAATCAAGAAGACAAATTTCTAAATTTGTCTTGCCAAGATTTCTGCCTTACTGCGGCAAGCTGGTATGACCTTGAGATATGAGTGTGAAGAGAGCATCATTCCACTGGAGCTTCAACAATGAAAACGAACATACCCAAATTTCCAATGGAAAAGAATACACAATGTTAAACTGAAATCATGCTTGAATATCTTGAACATTTTGGGCACATTAAATTAATTGAATACTTGATTTTTGGGGTCTCTGAGTTTCTTTTATCGCATTGAATGATGCTAGTGTTTCTCAAGCCTAATTATTCAAATCAATTTTTTTGCAGCGAAGAGAAATGAAAGTGGAGCGATATAGATTTTAATGTGTTGGTGTGTTTTGGTAGTGAATATTTTTTTGTCCATACGAATGAAATAATTTTATTATTGCTTTGGAATAAATATAATGTGGAAGAAAGTTTTCGATCTTCTACTTCTCCAAATTGATACAAACAATGTGGGAATCTTCCGAAGAAAAGAAAAAAGTAATCAATTTCAAAACCTAGCTAGTGAAGAGTCGATAAGGCAAGTGTCTTACGGCGAAATATGTTGGAGGGCGGGGCTTTGAAATCAACCGTCGAGTTTCAAACCTGTGTTGTACACCGATATAGAAGATTTTGTCCTCATGAGAAATGGCTACTCAAATTTTTCCCAAGCATCTATAGCTGCACGTAGGTCCGATTGCTGGCGAGGCGATGTATGCCGTGGCGATAGGTTGCCATGCACAAGCGACTGTGCGATTGTATCCTCATTGGTTCCGTGTTACGCTATTTCTCTCGCCACACTGAACTCGAATACCAATAGTGTATAGAGTTGTGTTCACTTGAGTCTACATAACCTGTGTTTTACTGAATAAATATATTTTCAGGATATTTAAAAATAGAATGTGTCTTACAGGGAAAGTTTAGAAGCTGAAAGTAAACAGCCTTCGGTAAAGAAAAGAAAATCACGCTACACTATCAAGTTAACAGTAAGTTAATTAAATTTTTATAATCCATCATCAAAGTGTGCATTGAGCCTGTGTATATTTCGTCTGTCTCAGGGGTCAGTAAATGTAAAATCTACTCTCTTAGTAGATTGAAATTTGCACAATTTTGATAGCATATAATAATTTTAGATTACTTATTAATTGATTTCAATTTGATTCTTATCAAAAATATTGCACTTAAACACTTGCTTAAAGAATAAATTTATTAAGACTGACAAAATTGCATTTCAAAATTAGCTGAGAGCAAGTAGCGCATAAATGTTTCTTCTATTTATAAATAATCAATTAATTTTCTGATAATGGTGGAATTTATTTTGAAACATTCATCAATAATATTTTTTTATACTTATACTACTTCAGGACACTTACAAGGAAAATTCAATATTAATTTGCAGAACCTTCCTTCATAATCATCTCTCATAAGATAATGTTCCCAACGGGATCTGTTTGAAGGTGATTGACTAATGTGATTGACTAATGAAATTCACCTGCGGGATCTGCTGTTACAAATATCAAAGTAATTCGAAAGAGTATGATCTACTAAATTTTCTGATCAACAACCTTATTGCTTATTCATTGACGAATCGTGAGTACATTGTATAATTTATCTATCCTATCTGACCCGGTTTCGCATGGGTAGTCTATTTTTTTTTTGTCATAGGGTTACATCAGCTTGTCTATAAAGAAAATTCTCGTTCATACTAGTAGGACGTGTTTTTGAAGATGGAAGACTGAAAGATTCACCCTCTAGAAAGTTCTCAAACGATCCAGGAGAGTCAAGGAAATGTGAAATTGGGAACGTTGGGTAAATTTCGAAACAATCCAGATTATTATGGAATTATTGAGAGAGTTATATGGTTCCTGTTGTCCCTGAACGGCGTGTTTTTGAAAACACAAAAATAGAAATTTTCGCCCAGTAAGAAGTTCTGGAACAGCTCGGAACAATTAAAAGCATTCAGGGCATTCCACATCTCAAAATATTTTAGAAAGTGATGTGAAGCTCTCGAACAATCTGAAACGTTCGCAAATATACTACAACATCCCAGATTATTGTGAAACGATCAAGGAAGCTAAGGAAGCCATCTACCCCACATTCCCAATAAAGGTTATCGCTCTCACCTGAAAGAAATGTCTAGAAGACTTCAGAACATTCGAGCGTATTTGACAGCATTCCCTATTATTCCAGAATATTTCAAAACATTGTGGAGTGTTTGAAAATTATCTGAATGGTTCGAAAACATTCTGGAATAACCAAGGTCATTTTCGAATATTCCAGCATAGTATCGAATTATATGAAATTTAGTGGAACATTGTGTGTCATTCGAACCTTTTATTTATTGGTCGACCACTTATAATTTGAAATTTAACCAAACCATACAATCTTTCTGAAAAAAAAACAGAAATTTCAGCTAGTAACAAATGATGATGACCTTCAATAAAATTCACATAAACAAGAGTATAATCATAATCAATAATTTTGATTCTGAAATAGGTGAGTACCTGTTCACTTGAACATAGCACAAACTAAAAACGCGATTGTTTCAAGGTGGTTCGGACTTACATTGTCTAATCTAATATAAATTGATTTGAAAACCCAGAAAAAAACAATGAAAAAATTAATAAGATCAACCGAAAATAACTTTTGTATTAAACAAAAAACTGAAATTACAATGAAACAATATACAAACAACAACCAAACAAATAAAAATTGAAATAATAATAAAAGCTGAAAAATAAAAATTTAAAATTATTATTAACAAAAAATGATAAATTTAAATCAAAGGATTTAAAACCAAGTTATGTCACGACGACTAAGCCGGGTGAGTTATCACCCGAAGACGATTGTGGATACTAATAACCGAAACGTCGTGACATAGCTCTTGGTTTAAAATCTTGTTATTTTTATTTTCCATTTTTTATTAATAATAAGTTTTTAATTTTTATTTTTCAGCTTTTATTAATATTTCAATTCTTATTATCGCAATGTTGTTGCTTGTATGTTATTTCATTGTAATTACAGTTTTTGTTTAAAACAATATTTATTTTCGGGTAATCTTACTAATTTTTCAATTGTTTTTGTCAGGGTTCTCAAATCAATTTATATTATATCAGACAATGGAAGTCCAAACTGTTGAA
The DNA here is from genome assembly GCA_015342105.1 of Leptinotarsa texana. Lineage (NCBI taxonomy): Eukaryota > Metazoa > Arthropoda > Insecta > Coleoptera > Chrysomelidae > Leptinotarsa > Leptinotarsa texana. The sequence goes on along the minus strand of WOGN01004832.1, from coordinate 9,646 downwards.
ATACTTAAAATGCGACTTAAACTTTCAAAATGATTCATTATGTGGAAACGCAATTGCAGCCCTTTTTCATCATGCGTAAAGTACCGGTTTGTTAGGCCGATTTACTTTATTTTCACATTATATGTGATCATTATTTAAACATTGAAATCAGTATAGTAAGCTACTGTTGGAAGATAAACATATGTCATCGCAGACTTTTCTAGACTTTTTGAGTAGACAGCACCACCGCCCCTACTTCTCATGGATAACATTATTATATTCCAAACAATCTACACAAAAAATTGATAAAATTAATACATACACCTTTTTTCCTCGATTACTCTGTTCATTGGTGGAAACCGTTTGAAATCATAATCGAGAGATCTTGAGCTTATCGCATCCAGACTGACAGACATGGCGGGGGACTTCGATTTATAATATGAGGGGATGTTCAGAAAAGTAGCTCAAAAATCATCAGTGATTTTTTCAGGCAAGTTATTTAGCTTCTCAGTTACATACTATACACAATTGTAACCGACGAAAAATGATATCCGATGGATTTAGAAAACAATTTCTGTAAGACAACCACAAAACATATGAGAAATGAATATTTCGGTTCGACTGGCACATTTCGGTTGAGTGAGAATAGTAATTCTTTTTTTTGCACATAAAGGAATTCAACATAATCATTTAGATACAGTAGAAAACGCAAATTTATTCAGTCTGAACGGACTAGACAGTATACATTGTTATTTTCAACTTTATGAAAAACACATGGATAATGGATAATAATTTTAATAATTATATGGAAAGTCAAATTATTATTCGAATAACCGAATCATGTCAGATTTTGATTAAAAAAATCACTGATGGTTTCTTAATCAGAAATGTTTCCATAACATGAAATGAAGAGGTACTGAAATACAAAATTCAACAAGCATACCATTAACTTTTGATTTTTAAAGTGAAGTTAGGGTGCCGTGTGGCTTAAAAGGAACTCACATCCATGTTTTGAATGATAAATCATATAATCTCCTTTCCTGTATACGATTCTTGGAGATGAACACTCTCTCTTTCCATCTTGCAATTTAAATTCTCGTTCAAATGTAAAAAACTATTTTCAAAAACATCAATAAAATATTCTTTGGAAGACATTCGTTTGTGGAGGACACAGTACTTTCCGCAAGAGAAAGTAGCAATGAAATGTCATATCAATATGAATTGGTTTCAGTGAACTGGAATTTTTGAGTAGAAACAAATCGAAATTGTCTTCGGTACAGAGAGTTATATTTTTGAAAACTGGTTTCCATGAATATGAATTTTTGAAATGTTCTGACTAAGGCATAGTATATACTCCATTATAAAGACAACTTAATTCATATGCAATGAACGATTATCCGTATATATTGCTCTTTTTAAATTCTATTGATAAAATATATAGACAATATATTCCACGAGCTCTTATATTCATTTTTAGCTGATGTAATAACTTTTCTATGGAATCGATGGCTCTACAAGCCATTCCAGAACAGTTACTCAATGTACGGAGGGGAGTAATTCTCTATAATTATGAAAATCTCTTCTACTTCACCTCTCCGTAGCCGGATGAGTTGTAGCATTGTACAAACATACCTCTTCCACCATTAGAGTGTGTTGCATGATAAGCAAAGGAGTTCAAACTTCCAAAATAATACCTACCCAGATAATTGCCGTTTTAGAACTTATCCAGCATGGTGGAGATAATTTTGTTGTTCTTAAGCTTTAATAACCTGAATGCGGTAGTCATCTGATATAATGCCAATTTTTAACTGTATATGCTTTTGAAATAATCAGTTGAAAACTTCGATTATGTTTTTTTTCAACAACCCGTGAAACTACATACACCTTAAGCACGTATAGTCCCTTCCTTATTGTTACTATACTATTACCGAACTCCTGACCTCATGAACGCCAGATTTCTCTATCTTGTCCATTTTGGCCACATTCCAGGTTGTCTAATTTCTTTTGCAATGCCAAAGAAGAAGTGGACAAGATAGAGGAATATGGAGTTTACAACTTTAAGGGTTTGGAGTGTACGAGTAGTGTTTATGTGGGACAATCTGGCCGAAATTTCTCAAAACGGTATGTTGAACATAAAATTCCATTCAGATTAGGTGAAGATGATTCGACATTTTCAAACCGGTCTTTGGAATGCAACCACTAGTTTCCGAATCTGAACGATACGGAAATTTCGCACTATGCAAATCATAAGCATAAGCTTTGCGGATGTAACCTTAAAAATGACCAAATCGACCTAGTGTACTCCCGGTTTTTGGATTAGCATATCCACATTGTCACAGAAATTTGGAGTTTATAAGATCAAGAGTCGGTAATAGTATTTATGTTGGACAATGGTGCCGAAATTTCTCAAAACGGTATGCTGAACATGGAAGGTTCTTCAGACTAGATGAAAATGATGCGACGTTTTCAAACCATTTCTTGAAATGCAACCACAAGTTCTCTAAACTAAACGATAGAGAAATTTTGCACTATGCAGTAAGGGTTAGAAACTCGATTACTTGGAATCTTTGGAAATTCATAAGCATAAGCCTTGCGGATGTTACCAACAAAATGAGCAAATCGACGTGGTCTACTCGCCGGTTGTCAGATTAGAGTGCTAACAATTTCCCAAAATTCAGGTATTGAAGTCATTAGGGATCGTCTGTTATTATCAATAGTGGTGTATGTAGAGTATTGTCTCTAGGCCCTACACCACATACACCAACCATATACACCATAGGGCCTAGAGGTCGTGCTACATAGCACGACCAGCTGTCGAAAGCGCTCGCAGATAATTAAATAGAAGTTATACAGCTTCAAATCCTTTTTGTAAGTTACATTAATAGTAAAATACTGAAAATAAAGGAAAATTAGTCTTAATACAAAAAAATTCCAACGAAATGAATGAAGCAATTAATTTCAAAAAATTAACTGTGTACCTAGATGTATAAGTCATGTTAAGAAGTAATTTTCAGATATAAACTAGAAGAAAGAGCCTTTTCGATACAGCTATGTTCATATAAACATTGAATTACATGAAAGAAAAATACCTCAAGATATAAACAACAAATACTTTCATATAAACACTTAATAATAAAAAAACACTTTTCTCTATTTCGTTTCTATTCGAAATATTCGTGATGAAATCGAATCAGATATTATTCTCAGGGAATGTCAAATTTCACTCACATGGAACCCTGTCATCCTCACTGCTAGACATCCGAAGTTTTGCCTTATCGGTTCTTCAGTGCAAATAGGGATAACATCAATAAAAAACAATTATTTGTTGATAAATCCCAGCCATAGGAATCTTGTTTGAATTGAAAGGGTCTATTTTTAAGAGAGATTAATTTTCGGGAAAAAAAGGTTTTTGCTTTCTACTTCTTTATATTGATAAAAAAAATGTGGAAATTTTTCATAGAAAGGAAGAACGTTATCAATTTCAAAAATAAACAAAGATTGATCTCTTCTAAAAATATACCCTTTCAATGTATAGAAAGTTCAAATTCTCATTTTTCACGAAAGAATTTGTTTCCGTAGATATTTTCTGTGTTCCGTGTCCAACTATAAAATTTGAACTAATCAGTAAAGTATCGAGTACTTTATGATTCAAAACAATCTAAATTGAAACTCAAAAGAGATTTCATTAGATTAACCGTTACATGATACAAAAACTATGATATTCTGTGATGTTTTTGATTTTGAATTATCAAATATGATTCTGAAATAGTTTTTGTGAATAATCAGCCTCTTAACTTTTTGATTGAATTTGTTTTTAAGACTGGTCTTATTCACTAGCTGCACTCATGGTTTTTGATTCACTTCGATAGCACGTTATTCAAATGATACGCTATTGTACTTTCATTATTTTGTTAGCGAAAACTATTTTTTTATAATGTTTGCACTTATTGATTCATTACAATATTTGTCTTGTAATATTTTGGAAATGTTTTGTAAAAATTAGATACCAGGCTTGCTTTATAATTTATCTGAATCTCAGAATTTAACCGTGACCGTTGTGCCTCCAAATATTTTTCAGAAGGCAAATCATCTTCCTTATACTTATACATTGTAATCGAGGACAGATGGAACCAAAAAAACAGTGAACATCTTGAATTTCATCAATTTGAATAAATAATTGCGAAGACTTTCAGAACTTTATTCAAATTCACAACATCCTTATAGGCACACAGTGCCAACTAATATCAACTTGAAACAATTCATACATTCTCATTTCACCAAAAACTCATCACAAACCTCATGTTTTCTTGGGCATTCACCATATTTGGAAGAGAAATTCATACGAACTCGATGATAGTACCATTTCGAGATGACGCTCACTCGACTCACCTTCATAATTGCAAAGTGTAGGTCCAGGTCACACTCACTTCATTCACTTAAGTCAAAGACACTGATGTACCGTTTCACTATAACACACTCTTCGGTTCTTCACTCTCACTTCGAGGAGGTACACTGGGTATTGACCCACTTTTATAAAATTATTATAAGGACCCCACTTCTGGACGATTTTTCATAGATTTTCGTTTAAAGAAGGTTATTTCCGATTAAATAATGGAATAATGAATGCAATTTCAATATTAGCTTTTGGTAAAAATTTAAGATGTTTTTTCATAAAAGGTTGTCTCAACTTTCTTCAAAAACAGATCTCCTATGATAGACAGTTACATAAGATGGTTTCATTTAGCTTAAAATTTGTTATTTCTGTCAATTTCTTGAATCGTTCGCTAAAAAATTAATTGAAGTTGGATGATATTCAATCATACTGTCTATGAATGGCCGAAAAAACCTTAATTTCAAATACCGCGGGAAAAAATGAAAATAACATGTACTTTCTCAGATGCAGTGATGAACCAGGACATATGATACAAATACAAAAAGCATATCAAAAAGGAATAACGTTACAAATAATAATAAATGCTTTTATTAAAAGATTACTCAGTACAAGAGATACTAATCTAACCTAACAAATGGCAGAATTCAACGTCTGCGCATGATAAATCAAGGCAGAAATTGCTCTTCCATCCAAAATTTGAATTACCTTTCGAAATAGAATTCCATGATCAACAACCAGAAAGGACTACTCTTACTCTCAAACGTCTATTGGTGGGAGAGCAAAGTCACATATATAGCACAGAGTTTTCCTAGAATATTCTAAGTTCATTATCCATTCGTTTTCCAGGAATTCTCAAAAAGAAAAATATATCACGACACGTTTGGCTAACACAGTAGCTTCTTCAACAGTGATTACAATCACTGTTTTTTATAATTATGTTTGTTATATTAACTTTTGTGATGTGAGTAAGCCCTATGCCAAATAAATGAAATGTTATAGGAGAATATTATAACATGATTCAATAATACATACTAGAAGTGTTACTCAAAATGACTATCGATTTGAGAAAATTTGGTTTCTCTTTATTTCGTTTCTGGTGTGGAAACTGTATCAATCCTGAAATATTTAAAAAAATGTTTTCAACTTATGAAAACAAATTACGTTAACAATGTCCAGAGCAGATGTGGGAGTGAGAGAAAACAGTGGTTTCTTCGCAAATTAAAAATTTTTCCAAGTGAAAATAAGTCTCACATTCATTTTCATCACAAACCACTCAGTGAGCCGCATTGAATTGTATTGACAGAATTTTATTCATGATTTGTGTTGAACTAGAGGTGAAGAATTAAAATCCTGAATTCACATGAGTCAGTAACAAATTATCGAATACATAATAGTGTATCTGGATTTTAAAGATTAGAGTTGCACAAGTAAGGTCAAGTTGGCACTGGATCCATTAAGGAAGTCAAACTGCAAGCAGTTTTGCTAATTTTTCTGGCAAAAACTTCAAAAAGTACTCTCTATGTTCTGGAGTATAGACGTTCCGATGGTATATTTGTAAAACCATGTATACTGATATTGTCATCTTGCTTGATGTTCAGAGATACCATGCCATATGTATTCTTCTAATTTCATGAGCATGCTTACGAAACGATTATTGGTCACTACAGGAAAATTCTCAAGACGCTCTTAGAGCGGTACCTGTGCGAAAGTAGTGATTCACATTGGATTTGAATCGCTGAAGATTAAATCCATTTGGTAAAACGTTCTCAGGAAGTTTATTTCACATAAATGCAGTCCTCCAAATGAAATAGTTCCTAACAAAATATTGGAGACTATCAAGGTTGCAAGTGATGTTTTTGTCTCTTATCAGACGGGTAACTTTTTTCTGGATGAAATCCAGCAGCTTCAGGGTATGATCTGATCTGATAAAGCATCAAAAGTTGCTGAAGTTTGTACAGTTTTCTGGTGCGGAATAGTGTTCCAAGCTTTTGAGAAGCAGTCTCTGCAATTCCAGCGACATGATTGTGCCAAGTCATATTGTTGTCCATTTTAACTCCCAACAAACTTATCGAAGCAGAAAGCGGAATTGTCTGACCTGACATTATTATATCCGGTTCGAAGACATTTATCTTCTTGAAGAAAACCGATGCCTGGGTGTTTGTGGCAATGAAACGAACCTAGTTACTTTCACCCCAATTCGAAATTACTTATAGTTCCTCATTAAGATATTCAGCCTCCTGCTGCCAGTGAAGGTGTTTTTTTACCGCCGGTGTCTTGGAAACCAAATGTAATGACGAGATAACTGTGCTGTCATCAGAAAATCAATATATTGGATTCTTGGTTTTTTACAATATACGGTCATTTGTTATTCATGCCTTTTCCAAGTTAACAAGGTGGCATAACATCGCTTCTATCTACATTTAACCATTTGTATGGCTTAATTTATAGACTCTATCGAAAATAATTTCTTTTATTGTGCGGAGAGAGCATATTTTCAAAATACCTAAAGGGATAACATATCATACGAATTTTTGGTCTCAGTAATTTGGTGTTTAGTTGTAGAAACTGCCCCCCGATATTTACTCACTAATACAAAGAAATGAGTGATAATGAAATGGTTATTGAAATTTTCCAGTTACAATTTTTTTTGGCGACGTTGTTTCACCCCAAGGTCTTTTTGTCGTCTAGGTTGGGCAGAGAAACATTGAAGTGAATCTATGGCCCCTAACCTGTATGAAAATTAAATCAATCTAGTACAATGCGTGGAAATATTCACAGATTTTACTAGAAACGTAATTTTATCAAAACTTGAAGGGTATCTCAAATAAAATTTCAACCCCCTCTCTGCCCTTCCTTCATCATTCTTGTTTACGAAAATGTACACTTGTTGCTTTTTGCATAAACTGGGATTTGACTAGCATTGTACAAAGTTATTCCAATTCACTGAAAATTTTTAACGATTCCATTTGAGTTGTTACCCAATCAAGAGCGAGAATACGTGTCAATCTGCAAAGTAACAATAAATGTATATGTTACAATTGAAATTCCCGATTTCCTTCTTTATTCAACAAGAATACTGATATGATTCAAGGAAGTTTTCATACCATGCATGTAAACAATTTCTCTTGTTGATAAACTATATGGTTAGGTAATAGCTTGCGAAATACAAGAATAGTAGGACTTATTATCGAGCCGTTAGCAAAGAATCATGTTATGTGTGGTAGAAATTCACAAGATAGAGTAACATACTTCAACCTATCTGGAATTCTTATACAGAACGTAAATGATATAATGAACTTCATGAAATATTCACACATAATCTTATTACCTCCTCAAATGTCCTACCAGATTTTCAACAGTGGAGACGGGAGTGGGTATAGAGAAAGATGAAATAAGTAAATTAATTTTTGAATCTTTTATTGATGAAAGTTGTGGGAAAGAGAGGTTCGGCACATACCTACAGTGTCATCCCCAGAGTATGCACCATATGGGAAACTCATTTATTAAGGGTTTTTCGACCAAATTTTATTCTTGATGAAAGTTTGTGCATCCCCTAAAACTGAATATGCACCAAAAATATAGTAAAACACACGTAATGTACAAGGAGCCTTCAAATATTTAATTTTGAAACAAATGTAAAGTACTCTTATTTTGAAAAGTCTTGGGAAATGTTATTCAAAAAATTTGTTCAGCATCAAAAATACATCTAGATTTGGAGTCATGGCCATCCAAGTGAAGTTTTTCATCCATTTTTTTTGGGGGATTACGAAAAAAAAAAGCTAAAACGATAAATAGACAGCATTCTCTATAGGACGTTTTATTTCAAAAGCCTGTTATACTACGAATTGAACAATTGTGGTATCAACCCATTATGGCAGGAATTTATTCAGTTTTAAATTTTCAGTTGAAAATCAACATGAATGCATAATTGGGATACAGTGTATGGGAAAATAAAGTATTTTCGAAATATTTATTAGAATAATAACAACAAATGCATGTTACATATAAGTAACACTAGGTCATTCGGTTACAGCGTTGAAGAAATATATTACGCTCCTACAAACACGAGGGCTACCTGGTCTTTGTATGAAAAATAATATTACACTCAATACAAAGTCCTATGTCGCACTTTTTGCACATAGTTCTAGTGCTTGTAGAGCACCCTTTCCCAGCACATCGTCGACGTTTCTTGTTCGGAACGTACATCAGAAGTTGATCTGTTCTATCATATCTCACTTCATTGGATATTTTATTTAGTGAGAGGCTAAATTTGGATGTAGAAGGCCTTCCAGCTCTTTTTGGACCAATCCCATAGCGGCTTAAATAATTTTGAACCAAGTCTCTACGAGAATTTAGTTGGCTTATTTGAGTATTTTTTCATAAAGTACCCATGAATTGAAGATAGCTGCATCTAATTAATAACCAGGTGAAAATACTCCACCACTACTTCTTTGAACGTATAACGATTCGATTTGATGATATTCCCTCATCCATCAGATCTGTTCCGCCCATACTACTATTGGCCAATAAGGAATGAACGAGGAACAGTTAAGAATTTTTTTTCAGTCTTCAAATATCTTTTCACGTGGATTCACACCATAACAGAACCAGCTGTTACGATATTATTGTCTGCCCACTTGACCATTATTATTCCATGATTTTTATCGATTGCAGATACATAGCTATCACGATCTTTCTTCTGCATCGTTTTTTTTATGGGCAAGAGGACAACTATTTGGAACTCTATTATCTCTAAAAGTACCACTTCCTCCGTACCCTTTGAGGCGTAAGAAATTGAGCAAATCTACGCTCATAAACAAATTCTCCTAGTCAAATTTATAAGGATATTCATGATGTGGCAAGTCTGCTAGCATCGAGAAAATGGTGCAGTACATTTTCCAAAAAGGCGTTCGTATTCATCGACAGCGTTTGGGTTTCTATCTTGATACATATCAAAGTCGACAAGATATCCATCTTTTACAGTTGTGACGTCCATAATACTTTATCATCGATTCATCAAAATCCAAGTGTTCTTGAGGTACAAAGTACTGCAAACATTTTGTCTTGAGGGCATTGATCAGGGGTCGTAATTTATACATTTTATCGGTGGTATCAATGGAATTGTTACGAATATTTTCAGATACCGACTATATGTTGACACAATAATTCTTTATTATACTTTTTAATTTTTATCTTATTAATGTAATGTATATTTGTTTTTTTACATGTGTCTGTATATGTGCATGTATATACGTATGTATCTCATATTTTTAT
>WOGN01004831.1:0-13718 GCA_015342105.1 Leptinotarsa texana | reverse complement strand
TATACATTTGTCTGTTGTAACTCTGGGTGAAAATGTTTAATTGGGTAAGACGATTCTATTGGAAACGTATTTGAAACCGTTGGTAATGAAATGGTAATGAAATCCCTGTGTGTCTATACAGATGTATATGTATCGTTCTCTGTTGAAATCGAAACGTAAATACAAAATATGGTATCTGCTGTCATTGTTTCTATATCATATCTATATCATTATTATATTTCAAATTATTCCTTCTAATCCAACTTGAGGATTATTTCAGAGTATATTTCAGACAGAATGGGAATAATATATCAATCAATCCCCAGTACATTTCTGAAATTTTTCTACCTAAACTTGCACTCTCGAACTGAATTCGACATTGAACTATTTTTTGAGGTTCAAAAACAAATATTTCGTTGTTTTTCAAAGTAGTTCTTTTGAAGAAATGAAATTATTATATATCTTAGATGATAATGAAAATTTCTTCGGCACGTATAAATATTTTCACTTCATAACGAAATATTATCTATATATGCAATAAAAATTATTCTACAGATTTTAATTATACCCATATATCTAAAATGTTTACGCCCTGTATACTGAGTTACTCTTGGTACAATAACATGAGTTAGTTAAAAATCAATATTCTTATATTACGTTTTGCTGAATTGAATGTGAAATTTCTTTTTTGTGTGAAGAAATTAATATTAATCAGTGACAATGTTCAGTCAGAAGTGTCACATATATTTAACAATATAACCATTACGTTACATAATTAACAATTCGTTTTCTTTAATTAAACAGTCCTTTTTATATTTCAAGCAGATCAATGATTCATTTCGTATTATACTACTAACACACATGGTGAAATTTGAGGGCATTGCTTAAAAAACCATTTGTGATTGAATTTACACTGGATATGAGAAATGCTATTAACTCAAATAAATAGTAACTTGATTGATGTAACCGTTACTACGTGGTAAGAGATCATCATAAAACTTTCTGTGTTCTACCACTTTTATTTATAATTAATGTTTCTGCAATTTCGTCCTATAAGGACATTTTCAAACAATTACAATAACAAAAACAGTTTATTGCAATTGTTTGAAAATGTCCTTATAGGACTTAACTGCAGTAATGTTAGTTACAAATGAAAATGGTGAAAAACAAAGAAAGTTTTTTTCTCATTTTTTGAATGTCCATTTTGCAATTGGAGAAATAATAACTAAGAATTTGTTTGGTAATGATTTTAATCGAGCTTCATAAAGCTGCCTCAGATTACATATTATAAAAGGCTGTTTCTACAAATTCCATTCATTGTGTAATTTTTGAATCCATGAGAGAATACGTTTCGGAAAGATATAGAAAAATAGTGTTTCAATTACAGTTGAACTTGAAACTTACTATTTCCACTTTAGGATCAACTTGGTTAGTGTCCTCTGTATCACTTCGTTCACCATAGATTTTATGCAAAAATAATGAAAAAACAAAATGAAGATGGTTCAATTATATAACAAAAAAATATTCTGAAAGCATCTATGAGTGTGACATTTTGAATTCTCCGAGTATTTTCTTTTAATGTTCCTTGGTTTCCAAATTTCATTTTCACCTTTTGAAGAGTAGCTGAATTGAACAACTCAATGTCGTTTTTATATGTTGATAGAGGTGATCACCGATATTTTATGTTTTCATAGAAAAGATGATATTATTGGTTGTGTTTTGAAAACTCCATGGATGTTTCAAATTCTCTTTTGTATTCTCAATATTTTTCCAATGTTATCGGTACTATGTTCAGTGAAAAATACTATCATGGTTTATCGATATTTGCTGACGGGTGTTCCTCTATCTGAGTCGTTCAGATGAGTTTGTTTCGCTTTTGTGTTATTCTATCGCAACTTAAAATATACAGACTTTTATTTGAACATATACCATATATTGTCATTACCAATCCATAGACAATATATATTTATTTTGCTATTATCGGAATCAAACTATCTAGACAAAAGAAACGCTACAAACTGGAAAATTGTTTTTAACAGCATCATTTCCCAATCAGATAGGTACTAAATTATTTTTGATTGAGAAACATTTGAATGAGATGCACCATCATATCGGAAAACAAGAAAATATCTATAAATAAGAAGTTCTCAAAGATTTCAACTGTTCAAAAACCAGTTATCAGAAAACAATATGAGTATGAATTTTAATTATCACCTATAGGCAACATTTTGAGAAAGCAACCACTGTCTACTTTGTGCCTGATTATTATCATCCACACAAATCAGAAAGTAACATCGAGCAACAAAGAAGTAACATCGACGAATCAGCAAGTTTGTCGCTTTTGCATGTATTGAAATAAAAAATTCAGACACCTTTCATAACGAAGGACCCCTAACGATTTTTGATAATATCGACTGATACGTTGAAAACGTATCGTTCGATATTATCAAAAACTACAAACAAATGAATCAACGATTCCTGAAAAGTACCGATCACTTCCGAAGACGTTCTGATATGTATTCGTAACATATTTGGAACAGGTTACTTTCAAATTTTGGGAAAATAATAATGAAAGTGAATATGACTGAATATAAGATCTCAATCTTACTTCTCCACTTTTCACATATGAATAGTTTTTATAGACGTAACATAATTTTTTTTTCAGTGTATTCCCTGGTGTATTCTGTCATAGTCTGTGTGAATATTCGTAATCTGAGTAACACATGTAATCTGAGTAGCAAAACTACAAATGGCTTCAAAATACGTTTTAGCAAAGCCGCTCAAACCCCGGAAACTCCCCACAGCACTAGGTATATACTCAAACACCGTATCATACAAACAGTCAGGTTTTTTATCAGAAAAGAAGGCCATATCGTAGGCCTTTCTTTGTCTTGGCCTTATTGCTGGTTGTACGTATTGTGTATCTCCAGGCCTGTGCTGGTTTCTATCAGAGACTTACGCGATGCGCTAAATTCAGCCATATTGTGATCTCTGGCCTTGCGCGGGAGTGTGGTAGAGGTCGGCTCTATACTACTGTCTCTTGGCTTCCATATGGGCGACCCTATAAAAACAATATTGGATCAGTTTTTGAAATTAAGGTGAGTGGTACTTTCGCTTCACACTATGAGTTCACGAGTTAATTTTGTGAGCATATTGCATTCATATATGATATTTGAAGGAATTGAAGTGTTATTATTTCTCAACCCGTTAAGAATTTTGATTCAATTTTCCCCAAAACCTATTTTTCTTATAAGCATACACACATTTCACAGCAACAGAGATAATAGAGGTGAATAGTGAAAAGGTCAAATCAAATATAGTTTGTAAATCTTATTTAATGAAAACTATCCAAGAAAACAAAATAACAAAATTCAAAAAACAAAGTTTTCAAGATAGCGATATCAAGATACCGAAGCTCCCAAAAGTATGACATTTTCGATTAATCGCGTATTAACCGATTGAATTTATGATTAAGAACCACAATGGATATTTGATAGAAATATTTTATTGTGCATTTGACCTCTTTGAATCGTCCAACCTGATATGCAGATGAGTTGTACCGAAATATTCAATTCAGTTCCAAACATTACATCAACAATGTTCTTAGTACACGTCACCTCACAATTGAGCTCACGTCCTGAAGCAGCTGAAGCCAATTTCAAGCAAAACAAGTTTGAATTTGATAAGTAAAATTGGAACCTCTGACGTAAAATTAATCTGATGAAAACACTTCTTCTGCACTAGAACCAAAACACTGTCTCTCGACGAGCATTTCGCTAAACAAGTTAGCATCATCAGGGATGATTGAGTTCAAGTTTGAATTTTTTTCACTGTATGCGCCTAAATAAATCCAGACCCCGAGGAGTTATGTGTCAACATTGGTTCTTTCAGATGCAGAAGATTTTGTATACTTTATTACACTATGAAACAATCGTTAGTCTATGGAGAAGACACTTTTTTTCTGAGTATACTGGAACTTTGGAAATGGCAATTAGCTACTTCGGGACGGAGGAGTTTCATACAGTCGAAAAGTTACAAGCGTTGAAGACATTCTCTTGATATGTTTCAGACTCGGCCAAGCTGCGGCGATATGAGTTACATTAAGACGTCCAAAACAAACAGTGTAACTGCAGTTCAGAAGTTTCAGGTCTACCATTGATTACATTAAGACGGTCAGTTATATTTCGTTTATCGACGTATTTCCGACAAACCGACGACGACTTATTGAGGTGCAAATTTTAGCAGTTTACTTAAACCATCCAAGAGAGGTGAGTTGAAGTTGCGTGACTGATTGCACAGTCGTCAAATTTTGTTGTTGATCGGACCAGCCTAGAACCCTGTGGTCTATAAGCGAGCTGACAAAGTCCCCGAGTCTCTGTCGAGTGCATTTTTGTCGGCGGGTAAACTGTCTTCATCTAGTTCATTTAAAAAAAGGTCCTTTCTCTTTTTGTCTCTCGACTTGATTTGTACACTTCATCTTTCAATGTTTGTCCGTGAATGATTCTTGGAAATTAAATATTTTCAGATAAGTGAAAACCAATGTCGAAGGAAACTAGATTCGACGAGAGCATACCGTAAAGTATGTACTCGTGGTTGACATAGTAGAGTATTGAAGAGACCAGATCAAAAACCATTCAAGTCACCATATTGTTTCTAGATCTGAAGTGTTTCTGGGAAACACTATAAACATTATATTGGTGTACTTATCATTATTCCTTCTATATTTCTATTCTTGGGTTTGTTGGTTTGTTGATTTCTGCATGAGGAGACAATTGATTTTTTGTTAGCCCTATTGATGATATTTTTATGTTTTTGCCCGTGGGTTGACCGATAATTGACTACACTGAATAATCAAACTTATCTGTATTTCACTTTGAATTCAACAAACACTTCAACTAAAACTTCAACTATTATTTGAATATCTATCGCCTCACTAAATCCATTCCATAGTATGAAACTTTTCAATATATTTTGCCCCTGCTTATCACCTGCTATGGTTTGTTATTCAAATAAAATCCTGAATATTTGTGAGTTCAATATTCTCCTGAATCCCTGTTTTGATAAGTATAATTCCCTCTGGTAAGTTAAAGATACTTTTATCTTTATTAAAAAGATTTCCTATCATAAAGTCATATAAGCTCTTTCTAAATTGAAATTTCTTCAAAATCTGTTTTCCATTGAAATGTGTTCATGTGTTATTGTTCTATTTGTTCGAATTATTACCAATATTTATGATGTTATTGCGTGAAACTAACTGAGGGTGTGAAGCAAAGTACCTTGAAAAATTTAAACATAAATAGGGTCGATCGAAGTCCAACAGACATTAGGCATCACTAAGTGAACTACAGCAAAGCGGGGGTGCTACGGTAAATCAGAAAAAATCATAAGACTAAGTAAACCTGGGAGTGGCAGCATTCAGAACGTCATTTACTATCTAATAAGTCTTCAACAATTTATTTCGTCACTGCTGTCGCCGCTGAAACGAGTTAAAACGAAGCTGTTGCTTCTTCTACGACTAAAGTAATTATGTTTATGCTATCCGGGTTGTTCCGTTTTCCCGGACAAATAACATTCTACACACGTTGGAGTTTCTATGCTCAGAGACTTCGTAGGTTGCTTGAGGGATGACTTGATTTTTCTAGGACTTTTACCGGCATTTTCGTTAGGCTTAGGACTAGTGTCCCTAAATTTTCTAGGAGTCTTGGGACTAGACTTTCTGGAGTCTCTTGGACTGATACTTTCGGAACGTTTAGCGGTTTTATTAGGACTGGATCGCCTTGAATGGTTAGGACTGGATCTTCTGGAGTGATTAGGAGTGGATTTACGTGAATTATTAGGACTGTAGTCTCTTTTAATGGCACCACTATTTCTGGCACCACTATCTTTTCTGTTGTTAATTGTTTCTTTTAGAGAGAATTCACTGACCGAACTGTGAACTTCCGCCATTATGGTTTTAATATTGTTCTTACCTAGTTCTTCTACGTGCATCGGTTGAAATGTTTCTGGAGCATGGGAGGATTGTATTAGTCTTGCTTGACTACCGGTACTACCAGCAGATAGAGTTGAGGTGGTACTGAAATTCATATGATTTTAACAATCTGTTTATAATATGATACTGAGCTTGATCGCTTGATCAAGCTTGATCGATCCATATTTTCAATTTTTATGGGTACACTTTCACTCACTCACGATTGAATAGTTCAAGCGATACTTCCTTGAGATCTTTTATGAACTGGAGATAATCAGTTTTAGGTTGAGGTTATATCATCTCACTTCTACGAATAAGTTCAATATGTGAATATAATTTTTTGAGAATGTATTGTCCCCTTGAATTGGAATAAACTGCAGATATTATTGATTGATAACAAGTGTGATTTTGAGAAAATTCATATTTCAATAGAAATTAAGTTTCAAGCTACATATATTCATGTAACTAACAATTTGCGAATTGAAACTAGTAGTAATTTTTCCAACTACTATTTATACAGAAGTAAAGTATAATAAAGTCGAGAAAATGAAAATTTCCATGCTTCATGTAAAGAAGAGAAGGAATGTATTTTTCTTTGAATCTCTTTGCGTATAAATTCATGAACGTAGCCGTTTTCTATGTTTATATACCACTTGTATTTGTAACCAACGTTACTGCAGTTTCCTCCTATGGGGACATTTTCAAATAAATGTAATAAACTACTGTATTCCTTTGAAAATGTTCTTATAGGATTTAGTTTTATTTCTCAATTTTCAAAATATATATTTGTATTTGTTAATAGCAGCTTATATTAATTACGGTATTTTTTGTTTAAAAAATATAACAACGCCATTAAACCATACTTTTTATGAAGTAAAAACATCATACAGTCAATTTGTCTGGAAGAGTATATTTCGAAATTTTTAATTTTTAGTACAACTAAGATTGAATATGTTTGAGTAAATGATGTGTTTCACACCTTATTTGATTTTGTGATTATTTTGCTGCTCTTGTGCAACTGCAATCTACTACAAATTTTCAGTACGAGAAGTATTCCTCATATGCAAGTAAAAAAACAAGTAGGGTGACGTTTTCATCAAGAAGTGAGAACAAGGCAACAAGGAAAAATAAAAAAATCGGTAACTCAGCTTCCAAGAAATTAGTTAACATTTTTGTTTCAGTAAAAATGTAGTAGTTCTAATAATTGCCAGAAAGGCATTTGAATTTCAAAAGAGAAGAAAATAGGTATTGGTCGCTCTACTCTTCAATGGTTACCGAATGAAGAACGTTTCGAATGAGTTTTTCAGTTAAAAATATTCCCAGTAATAATTCAAAACACATTTCTTTACTTACTTTAAATGATAATCAGGGTTACGGTAAAGACAAAAGTGTTTACTATTATTTTGCTTTAGAAACAAATGAATGTTTTTTTATAACTGAATAAAACATTCAGACACTTTCAATTTAAGTGAACGTGTAATCGATGATTTACAAATTAAAAAGGGATGGACATTTATATTTTATCATCGATTTACAAATCGAAAAAGTTTGTGAAACAATGCTCATCAGAAAATGTGAGAAACACAATGGAAATGCTAATTACAGAATGATAGTTATTATCAAAAGCATACTTTTCAGAACAAAATAATATTGAATGATAACATTTTTGGGGATGCCGTACTTATTTTGCCCTATAGGTATGAAGTACAAATACAGCAAAATTTGTAATTTTTTCCACCAGGTAGAGATATCAGTTCCAAACCCGAATCTGACGTTTTGGTTATAACCTGAATGAATTGCAAAACATTAACAAAAAATCACTGAGAGTGTTGGATTTTTAACATTACCAGAATTACTTTCACCATTCCTGGATTTTATCAAATACTTAATATTTCATATGACATGTACTAAGTCTATTATGTCATAATCTAGTACCGATTGATATTGAAAATAACTTTTAGATGCAGCTATTTATGACTAGGAATACATGTGTTTTTCTAAGTGCTCTTCTAAAATCATATTTTTATAATTATCCATAACCATGATGGTTCTTGACTTACCTTAAAGTTAAATGATTTGGAGTCTTTCCCAAGGTAGCTTTTGGTTTAATTACACCTGTCTGAGAATCGTCTTCTCCCTCTGATTTATTACTTGCATCATTTTTATCATGGTCGGGCCTTTTCAGTGGATCTGAACATGAAAGAAAAAAAAAGTTAATCGAAAGGTCATGCAAGTAGTCGCGTAATGGATTCTAAATTAGTTTTGTTAATATCCGTTTATTCAATGGGCAGATAAAAGTTGAATTTGACAAAAATGGTGATATTCAACAAACGATCAATGAGTACTTTCTTTTATGTTTCTACGACATCGGTCTATTGTAGCTGTCGATAGCTTAAAACCACGAAAGGAACGTAAGTATCGGGCTATTCGAAAACAAGAGAGATTCTCGCTATAGGCATATTGACAAAAAAAAGGTGTAGCCTAATATAAACTCAAGGAGGCACTCACGTTATCGCGTAGGAACTAAGTGTTCTACAGAAATACCATTTATGATTATTCAGGAAAGCAATTGAAATTTGAAAACACAAAGACGAATTCAACCGGAAGGAATGATATACAACATAAATAGAATCTGGCTGAGTGCACCAAACTATAAATGAATCAGGCTAATTAACTCAAGTGATAGAAAAGAAGCCACGCCTACCACCGATTAAATGAAAGCGGGGGCCCGAACCCCTGAAATGTATTAGGAAAATTTTTGACCGAGCAACAGAGAATCGAGCAAGCGGTATTAGCACCTACAAGCAGCTGGAAATTGTTATACCAGACGGATTCTAGAATTGCTAAAAAAAGGATCGTGGAACATCAACGGTCCCACAGAAAGGAGAAACGAGCTCCTAGAACTGTCACGGCTAAGTATAGACGTCATGGCAATACAGGAGACAAAGCGACGAAGTAATAAGAACTTCTGCATCCCAGGATACACAACATACAGTACAGACAGGCCAGAGGCCAGAGGGCCACGCCGCATGACGTGGCGCTATTAGTAAAAACAGAACTAGTGCAACATGAAAATAAAAAGCCGGAACTAGTATTCAGAGAGACAGTAGCGATTAGAGTGAAACTAAAACGCTACTAACAGCTGACGATTTCGTCGGTGTACCTGCCTCCTCAGGGTAGATTAGAAAGAACCGAAATAGCAGAAATGTTCCCAGATCACCAACAGAAATGCAAACCCAAGAGGCAGAGATCTAGCCAGGCTGCTACAAGATTCTGAGGACACCGCGGTAGTTGCTCTAGAAGCCCCAACACACTACACATGGGAAGACAAATTCCCAGACATACTTGACATCGCAATAGTACAAAACATCAATACTACGAAGATGGAAGTACTAGATGAAGGATAGTCAGACCACAACCCCATCCTATTTACAATAGGAGGAGGTGATGAAAAAACACGCAACCCGACAAAGAGAGTCATCGACTGAATGAGATTCCAACGCACAACGCGATAGGAGATATACCACGCATCGAAACAAAGACTGATCTGGAGAACGCATCAAATCAGCTAAGACAGGCGATGATACGAACCATCAATAGAAGCACGCGGGAAGTCCCCACTGTGCGCTTCAATCTATAGGAGCAACTCGCACCAGAAACAATGGTGCTCATAAGAATCAGAAGACGCCTGAAGAGACGATATCAAAGGACACGCGCACCAATGGACTAAAGGAGCATGCATCCTGCGAGAAGAACTGCGAGCAAAACGAGAGAGACAATGGATAACTCGTCTGAAAGAACTGAACACAGAGTATCAATCTGCATAGAGAATGCAGATAGCTTTCAAGAAGGGACTCAGAAACCATGCCCGCCCACACACGGCGAGCAAGGAATCGTCTACACTGATCTAGAGAAAGCGAAAACATTCGTTGACAATCTCGAAATACAGTGCAGAGAGGAAGACGTCCCGCTCACATACGAGGCAGAAGAAATAGAGACACAGGTGGAAACAACGGTACGAAGTCGACGCGCAACCCCTGATCCCAACATCTTCTGGGGAAGTGAAAGATATCGTAAGACGTCTAGCTACTCGGAAAGCCCCAGGCTCGGACCAAATACCAAACTAGGCACTGAAAGTCCTATCACGCGAGGGTATAGCAGCTATAACCAACATTATCAACGCTATACTCAAATTGCATTATTTTCCGTACCCATTCAAACAGGCAACAGTTACCCATACCCCGAAGCCAAAGAAGAGCCACTTGTTTTTAGACAACTACAAGCAAATCAGTTTTGCTCCTTCCTTAAGCAAACTGGCAGAACTTGTCATCCTGAAAAGATTAGAGAACCTGAGGGTAGTAGACTTTGCGACGGAATGCTTCAATCTCGTTGAAGGATACAACACCGAAGCGATTTTCTTAGACGTCTCCAAGGCGTTCGAAGAGCTTGGTATGATGAACTTCTGGCCAAAATGAGCAATTTTGGCTACACGAAACAAATGGTAGGATTAATCGAGTATTTTCTGACAGGCGATGTCGATGCAGAGTAGGACAAGAACTCCCAACCATGCGACTACTGGAAGCAGGGGTCCCACAAGGTGCAGTTCTTTCGCCACACCTTTTCTCGGTATACACAGCAAACGTGCCCAAGCCGGAGAACAACTTTAACAAGTTGGCTCTCTAAGTAGACGACACAGCTGTAGTGGCGAGATCAACAAGCCAAGCGTACCTCACTAGATACTGGCAGTAACAGGCAGATAGATTTGAAAAATGAGCCAACCTGTGGAAGATCAGTATAAACCCTGACAAGATTGAGGCGATACTGTTCACCCGGAGGCGGGCACATATGGAAGAAAACGTCACCTTCAAAGGCAGATAATACAAATTGCAAGATCTGCCCGATAAAACGTATTACTAATAATAGGTCGGAGAAGCAACATGGGACTGAAAGTGAAACTGCTGATGATAAAGACCGTACCACTACCAATAATCCTGTATGCCTGCACTGCCTAGGGCATATATGAAACAATACGCAGAAGACACGTTTGACGTAATTCGAGCGCACGACAATCCAGCGCTAGGCAATCAACACAATGCATCAAACAGGGATGACCCTAGATTCTGAGAAAGAAAGATAAACAAGCAGAACCAACGTCCACCTCCGAGAGTCGCTCTCAGGCGGCTCCGGTAAGTATAAAATTTTCTCAATAGATAACAAACCCTTTTTTTCAGGTTCAACGAGAAACACTTAACCACGATATCTTTTCAAATAATAGTATCCGATTAGTTTTTGGGGTCCATATGCAAAATTCAATTAGAAAAGCCAAGATAAAACAAAACATTAGATTAGAAAGTAGAAGCACCTAAAGGCCGACTTTCCAAAAGAAAATGACAAAATTAGAATCAAGCAAATATGTAGTGTTCGACTGAGCACATTCGTATCAATTATCTAAAGATTAGAGAGGCGTACCTATGTGATTAAATTGTCTACCAATAATGTTACTTGTTCCAACTGAGTAACCAAAATCACGTGAAATATCACAGTAAATGTTTTAGTTTCTATATCTGAGATATCTCCTGATACAACTGATGCTTCATATTTAGAGTGGTCCTCATGATATTATGGTGCTTATCTGAGTTTCAATTGAGTTTCAGATGTCTCAGATTTTGGTTACAGTTTATGAGTATAAGAATATGAGAAAAATATCAGAGTAAAGAAAATTGAGTTAATAGATATTACTGAACGATGGATATTATACAAATTTATCAAAAATTACATCACCGGAGATATTTTAGTGTCCTTATTGATGGCGTTGTTGAAAATGATCTTACTTATTCAATTGATCATCTATACATTTTCAAATTGTGATACGATTGCCAGAAAGTAAAGAAATTCAATTCATGCTCAACATTACCTGCAGAATCTCCCACAGTTTTACATCTAGTCCTAAAACTTCCACTTGGTGGTTCATCTGTTTCTTGACTTATATTGTCGTAATCGATATTACCAGCTGAATGTCTTTGAGAGGTTCTCACTTTCTTCACCTTTCCTAGCGTGTGTGATCCCTGAACTATCACTGTTTTTACCCTGTCTGGTCTTTCGAGAGTATGGCTAGTGCTATGACTTGTCTTGTGACCTGTGACTAGAAGTATTCCTGGACCCGTTCCAGGTTTTGTAGAAGGTATCGACATATTTCGAACAGATTCTCTTATGATTTGTCGTATCGTTTTCAAGAAGGCATTTCGGAAATCGGCAGTGCTGAAAGAGACCATTATGAACACGACAATTTGAAACGATTTTAAAGCTATTTTCACCAATTTTCATAAATATTGGAATATAGTACTCATTTGGAATGGAAAACAAATAACTTTACTTGAATATGTTACATTTTTTTAAATCAAGAATATTCTGAAACTCGCCTTCGGAGTATCGAATGCTCCTCCTGTGGTTTTTGGGATATGCTGTTGTTTGATGAATGAACAAAGCTGTGTCATTTGTAAATTGCATTGTGAAGAAATGAATTCATGCAAAGGAAGTTGAACAAAGAGAACGAAGTACCGTTCTGAAATAACCGAAAGAAATGTTCAACAAATAAATGCATAAGTTTCCGAAAGGATGACAGACGAAATTGTGGACACAGTTACGGCATGGATTCGTCGCTTTATGGTGTAGTTCTTTCACTTTATGTAATGGATATCAGATTATCAATCAATATTATTTTTCTATTGGTTGTATTATGTTATTAATGATTGAGAGTTCAGAATAGTAACAATTCAATTATCATTGAAATAACCCAAAATTTATGACACATGCACTGAAAGTTGATACGACTGCTTCATTTTTTTCTTCTCAGATGGTTTCCAAGTCATACAAATCTAAGTTAGGTTTTGGAGTTGTAATCAATTTTCACATCCAAATCTTCATTCTGCCTGATATCCCATATATGTAACAGAAAATATTACTAACTCTAATGGATTCTTTGTTTTTCTGGACAAGCCGATTTCTTTATAATGATGTTTTCATTTCTGAACTCGCAATACCCTTAAATGAAAACAAAGACAATTATAATTATGTGCAATGGTTACTCGAGGAAAACAGTGTACTTCTGGATAACATTTAGAAAGAAGCATAAGTTTAAAAAAGTAGTTCCGCCGATATTCAAGCCAGTAAATCATGGAACCAATCATGGAATCGCCGAAGAATCCTACAGATTCATTTCGAACTGAACTTTGACGGTTCAATAGTTGACATAACTAGTTTAGAATAACGCCAAGCGTGTCTATCCTCACACTCTGTGTTCGAGAACCATTACTCGACAATGATAATGAGGTCTAAGCGTCACAAGTCTGGTGAGCCAGACTGAGCCTTAATATTTGAAAAATTTTATTGTATCTCATCAAGAAGATTAATAATTAACATTGAATTAATTTTCCTGTTTACTCTCTATTTGAACCACTTACTGTTCACATTCAGTTTCACAGTAATTGATTTCTGACAGCTTTATTTCTTTTTTTATCTGAGATTTCAAAAACTTGTTAACAAAAGTGAATCTGACTCAAACGATGTTGAGGACAGTTGGGAAGTTCCTTGCAACAGAAAATTGTTATCACTCCAGAATATATAGAAAATTAAAATTTCCCAGATAATCTGAAAAAAATCCTAGTATAAGGAAGATCAAGATCTTCAGATGATGTGGTGCTGCAGGTTTTTCCGGGTTTTCCTGCAGCTGAAAAAGCAAATGCGCCACTGGAATCAATGAAGTCGCCCCGGA
>WOGN01004830.1:0-13720 GCA_015342105.1 Leptinotarsa texana | reverse complement strand
ACCACTTGACTGTCCGAGAATATTTTTATTGACTTGTGTATGAGGTTGGATTCTTCCAATCTCTCCGCACACAATTCAATAGCGTGAACTTGAAATAGAGTCGTATAGGTTCCTAGGCAGGCTGATATTTTTGTCCTGGATCTGCGACCAGCACCAGAACCGAGAGGTTTTTTTGATCCATCTGTAAAGCAACAACTATATGCTCTCAATATTTCCATCTTCCGGAGGATCCGGTTCTCTCTACTCGAAAAGAGTACTTCATGAGGCAATTCATAGTTGACAGTTGGAGGCATAAAGTCAGAGGTCATTTCTAGAATGCTGTGACTTTCAGTGTCAACCAACAGTCTGTTGCACTCTTTATTGAATTGATTTGTGTAAGTGGCAATGTGCTTAAGTCTATATGCAGTCCATTTAGCCTCTCTCTCCAGAAAAATGTGAAGAATAGGTAGATCTAGAAGTATCTCCATGGCCGCTGATGGTGTGGCACTACTGATGGCCTGTTTCTGTAAGCCATAGAGCTTTGCCTGGACTGTTTTCTGTAAAGCATTCGGTCATCAGGCAATTGCACCATAAGTGATCATTGGTCTGATAAGCGTCACATAATTCCAATGGATTTATTTGGGACCTAAACTCCAAGTTTTACCACATATCCTTCGACACATCATAGGGACACTCTGGATATCCGTTGTTTAGTCTACATCGGAAATTCCAATCGCAGCAGGATACAAGAACAGAAGCGTAGCCTTCAAACTGTTGTCCTGTCCAATACAAAGCATGACTATCATATTTTTATTAGAAAGCCATTGAGATCTACAAGCATCTCAATAGTTGCATTGAAAAAGAAGAAAGTGGACGAGTCAAGAGAACATGGTACGCAGTTAACAATCAGGAATGTTTGGTACTACAAGTGCCTTTCACGTTTACCCCTTTCTTTCCATCAGTTCAAAATATGATTTCTAGTTTCTTTCAACCCAGCAAATCACCTGATTCTAACAGGCATATTACGTAAATTCATAGTCATGCATCTCAACATTTTTACAGGAAAAAAAGAAGGTGAACAAGTTAACGAAACAAGATATACAGTACTTCAGCGGTTAAGCTCGTTCTCTCTGGTACTTCAAAAAAGTATCTGTAGTTTCGTCCAACATTGCAATCAACCTATTTCTTGTAGGCGTATCACGTGTATTCATAGTTTTACTGAGATGAACGTTTTCATCCATTTCGCGTTAGATTGTCTTGAATAATAAGACATGAGGCTTCTTATTCAGAATCTGACCTACTAGCACTTATTTTTTTTGTGAGTTTAAGGGAACACCACTGCTTCCATCGGTTTCTCTTCCTATGTGACATATCAATATATTTCGTCCAATGTCGAGCTTTGTTTTCATTTATTTGTTCAGGACACCGAATGGAAACATCCGCATACGTCTGGGAGAATGGGATGTCAGAGACCAAGATGAAAAATTGGCCTACGAAGAGTATTCCGTAGAAAGAAAGGAAGTTCATCCTTCATATTCGCCATCGGATTTCAAGAACGACGTTGCCTTAGTCAAGTTGGATAGAAACGTGAGGTTCAAGCAACACATTATTCCCGTATGCCTTCCATCTCCAACAGTAAGTAAAGACCATTATTTTTCGAAAAAAACTGACATTAAAATCCTCAGTAAGTGAAGATTCCTCTTGAATTGACTGAACGGAAGAGATGAACTATGGTGTTTGTGGAAAATGAATTCGGGAGACTGAAAGCTAGTTGAACACAGTTGTATTGAATCACAAGACGAAAATAAGTATTTGCTGAATACTGAATGCCATTTTTGATTCAAGTATTATTTCACTAACCTTGAGACAGTATTGGGATAGATCAACATTTTGTAACTATTTATAGATCAACTTTTGATTGTTGAGTATTCACAATGTATATTTTATCCTAATGCCAAAGTACTTGTGTGTATCTCATGTTATTATCATTTGTCTGGAGGTAATCATAAACATTCATTAACTCGTTACAGATGAAGTTAGTTGGTAAAAAAGCAACAGTAGCAGGTTGGGGAAGAACTAGACACGGTCAAGCTACGGTTCCTTCCACTTTACAAGAAGTTGACGTTGAAGTGATACCAAATGAAAGATGCCAAAGATGGTTCAGGGCAGCAGGAAGAAGAGAAATCATACATGATGTCTTCTTGTGCGCTGGATATAAAGAGGTGAGTTTTCATTTCAAATCGGTCTCACATGAAGTGTACTAAAAGTAGATTGATGTGGATACGACCATTTAGAAATATAAGACCCCAATAGTTTTGGGGTCTTACATTCGTAATAACGAAATTGAAAATGGATAGTCCATAAGTGAAGGTGATTACGAAAAAGCTATCTGGGACATCGACACAAGACTCGAATATTAGAAATGAATGACGCTCTCCAAAGCGGACCGTTGCAAGCTTTGACATTGACCAGTGAAGAGATTCGTCTTCCACTACAAATAAATAATAGATCAAAAAACTCAAAAAATACGCTTTAATAGGAACAAAAACTGAAAAATAAAACATATTTCGTATCTAATTTAAGTTTGTGTTCAACATCGATAATATGTTCTATGGCATGTTGTAACTAATGGCTTTCAATAAGTCTAAAATCAGAATGAATATATTTATAAAAAAATTATTTGGTTATAAAAAAGAGTGGTGTGCTAAAAATCAATTGTTATAAATACTTGGTTAGGATCTGTTTGCATGATTGGCATTCCAAGCTTTCAAACAACAACGTCATTTTAAAAACTCATTAAAACAGTTCATCGTTTGATATTTATAATAAAGATTTAAAAAAAAAATCGCGACACGTATTTCGCTACACAATAGTTTTCTCAAGCGAAACACGTGTCGTGATTTTTGTACAATCCTTTATAGTGAAAATCATACAGTAAACTGAATTGATGAGTGTCAATATGAATTAGTTACAACAAATCATAAAGGTTATTATCGGTGTTGAACACAGTCTTAAATTAGTTTCGAATACTTTTTTATTATTCAGTTTGTGTTCGCTATAAAAGCGTGTTTTTTAAAATATTATCTACTTTCCACTTTTGAGTATTGCTTGCTATTTCATGCCTATTTGTTTTAATATGGAATATATATGCATTCCCAGCCAGTGTAGTAGTCTCACTTGCTCTCACACAGAGACTGTGTGAGGAAACTATTCAATCCTGATCAGGATAATGAGAATAACTTATGAAACTCTTGATTCTTGATGAGTGAACAAAGTTTCAAATACATCTGTCCGTTTAAAGTTAGTCGAAATCGAGTCCAAATGAGTCGGTTACAAACAAAAAACATACCGTGAAGCTAATATCAGCGTGTTGAAAAAAGAGCCAGATGATGCCAGTGTAAAAAGAACCATTCCTTTCTATTGTTGCATTGCTACTATTTTGTTTTTGGGTTTCATTTTTAAGGTGACGCATAGTTAGAGGGGAAGTTCAGAACTATATTTTCACGATTTCACTTTCAGATTTTCACAATAACCACTCATTTAAAAAGGAATAAACTTAAAACAGGAACTTGAGGAACTAAGTAGATGTTTGTCACGTGAAGTATCTTGATTTCAAAAACACAATATTTTTAAATTTACACCGAAAAGGTTCAAGATATTTAAATTGAGAAAAATATGTAATATTTGGATTCATTCATTGAAATGGCATTTAACATAAACAAATCAACTTTCCACTTTGGTTTGACTACTTTTAGTATAACCAGTTCTTCAATAAAGGATAAAATTGGAACCTCAGGTGTAGATCAAATCCAAAACAAACACATTATCCATTTACCAGAAATGCAATTCAACAATGGCCTCTTCAGGAGATGAAGAAGTTTCAGTGTTACCATCTTCATTCGGGTTAGTAGACCGTTGTAGTTTGAAACTGCATTCTAACATTCAACGAAAGTCATTTTTTGTGGAGGAAAAAAATCAGTTTTTATCGACCTTTTTTGGGTATTTGTCACCTTCCACAATCTGAAAAAATATAAAAATTATAATGGAGAACTTTA
Organism: Leptinotarsa texana; assembly: GCA_015342105.1. Classification (NCBI taxonomy): domain Eukaryota; kingdom Metazoa; phylum Arthropoda; class Insecta; order Coleoptera; family Chrysomelidae; genus Leptinotarsa; species Leptinotarsa texana. The sequence goes on along the minus strand of WOGN01004830.1, from coordinate 9,686 downwards.
TACAAGTGTAGAAGACCAAAATTTTCAAGTTCACCCCGATAAGTTATTGCGTAAGTATTCTTCACGAGAAAAAATCTTCTATTTATCAGTAACTTGTCGTATTTAACAATATTGCCTATCAAAAAAAATGTTCAGAAAGAATACAATACTTATCTTTTACGTTTTGGAGGCCAAAAACTGCCCCCGTCTTCAGAAATGGACGAAAAAATTCTAGTATATTCGCAGTTATTCTAACGTGTCGTCAGCACAAGTGGCTGGCTTTTTCAGAGGTTTATTCATCTTGATTTCCAGTTCGTAGCTTGTATTTATGTTGACTGAAGTAGTCCGCCTATCTTGTTGATGCGTTGCTATTGGCCGAAGTGTTATTACCTGTTAACGACGTAACATTGCATTGCACTGTTGCTATTTTAGCATCTTTCTCCTTCACTACGCGCATCTATTTGACCTAATTTATAGTTTTTCCGATGTTCATTCAGTCTTGTATCCATGGTTCTTTTGGTGATACCGATATAAACTTTTCCGCAGATGCATGGTGTACGATATACCCCCTCATCTGTTAGTGAGTTTTTTTTGTCTTTCGCAGATGTAAGGCTTTGTTGTATTTTCCTGGTGTGCTTGAACACTGTTTTTATTTTTTGTTTCCCTATGATTATTTTGGATTCTGTATGTAACCCTAGGGATGAACGGTAGAAATTCACGTGCAACCGTTTGAGTTTTCTCCCTATTTTGACTTGTGAAAGTCTTCAGTTTCATGGCCTCGTTGATCTAGGTTACACTATATCCATTCGATCATGAAGCCACTTGAAGATGCTCCAATTCTTCTTGTAGGTGTTCCGGTTCACATATTCTACAAAAAGGTTCAGTCTCTCCCTCTAATGCCTTCACATTACGAGGGTAGCCAAATGGTCGGTTCAAAAAGCAAAAGCGTCGATTGACTTCTTCCATGATTGATTACTCCATGAAGTTGGCTATTACCAGGCTAAGTGGACTTCTCACCGTTACGCCGTCTAACTTCTCATAGAAATCTTTCCATTGGAAGTACCTTCCTGTGAAGCAGGCCTTTAAAAGTTCGACAATATTACTGGGAAACCGATTGGCTATCTCTCTCAAAGAATCTTCCAGCGGGACGAAAAACCTGAAGAGAGGCAAAACTCGAAATATATCAAAAGCAAATGCATTTCGAAAATACAACTGGTGATTGAATATACTTTATAATAATTCTTGAAACATTCAGAAAGGAATATTCAAATACTAATATTAGTACACCGAAAATCCATAATCACAAGTAATATTTTATAATTACCGCATTCACAGCAATGCACAATTCAATTATAATTATTGCTACAGAAATCAATGGATATTTTCTATGCAAACATTCAAATGAACAACAAATAAGGATTTGCATACACAATGAAATTGCAAATATTTACCACTGAAACATCACTAATAAATATATACATATGACTACATTCAATATGAATATACCAAAAATATCCAAAATCAATGCAGTCTGTGTTGATTGGAATTGTGAAAATATAAATAATTATGATGAAAGAGTTAGATGAAACTTCATTGAATTTTGTTACAGAGATAGATATTATATTTTCAGTGATATAGTTCGCAACAGACGTCTTTTCGAATGAATGGTAGTACTTTCGATTTCATTGACACAAAGATGTTAGGTATATTTGAATCCGGAAATATCAATTGGTAGACTGTAATTATGATATTTTTAAGTGATCTATATTTTTCTCAATACTCTTCCCATTGTTCTCCCATTGTTGCTGACAAAAATATGCATTGGTTATGCATATCTTTTTCAGCAACAAGAAATTTTACTTTCCAAAAGAGGCCTGGAAATTTCTCAGTTCAGAGTGACAGAAACCAAATAGAATTCAATACATAGCAAAACTATTCTTCTCTTGAGAATAATGACACCATCAGCAAAAAAAATTCAAGTTTCTTCAGCCACTGATTCATTGTGTAATTGGAAAACAATATGTCTTGGTACATGGATAAGGATAAGGTTTGACAAGCATAAGGTTTGCAGGAAAAACCACAACTCTCTCAATATATGGGGAACTTGAGGTCTGGCCTATGGAGTCTAGTTACAAGGACGGGCCTAGACAAGAAACTCTAGCATACATGAGGGCACACACGATAGATCTGCAAAGGTCGCAGTGTAGTGGCTGTTCAGCACGGAAGCCCCATATTAATCTAATCTAATCTAATCTTGGTGCACGGACAAAGCTCCGCACACCATAGCAGCTTTTAATGTTACATTTTTGTATACGGAGTACCTACTTATGAAGCACTGACCCAACATGTGCAATGAGGCACATTAAAGGTAAGGGCTTCATAACTTCTTTTATAAAAACGTCATAAAAACATAAATATAATGTCATCAAGGTTATTGCTTATGTTCCTCTCTGCAGATTTCACTGCAACCAGATAATTGGATGATATAATAATAATAATAATAATTATTATTATTATTATTATTACTATTATCACAATATTGAGTTTCGACTACATATATAAAGTAAGCGGCGAAGTTCAATTTTCTCAGCTATACAAATAACTGTTAAACTGTTCTTCCACTTAACCTAAACAAGTCCCTGCATGGATATTAGTGAAGCATAGCTTTAACAAGTATAAGAAAATTTGAATAAAGATCAGTGACTGGCGATGATACAAAACTAGGCAAACTTTTATTGGTCAGGAATCGCTCAAAGAGGAAAAAAATAAAAGAAGATAGAAAAGCGGGATGGTCAAAAGTTCATCATGTTATTGATTTTGAGAAAGATATAATTTTAATATGATTTTAAACTGAGAGGGTGGCAGTTTTTTTTTATTTCAGGAATAGCATTGAATACTTCAGCTATCTGGAAACTGAAGAATCGTTTGAATAACTGGGTTATGAAAATATGAGGTGTTAAAGAGACTTTGAACCTGATTTTGATATTATGAACATAGGTTCGAAACATCATTTTCCTATACAGGTACGAAGGGATTTCATATAAGTGAATTTTATGATAGAGCCAGGCACCATGTAGTTTTTTCCTATTCTCCATATTTAGCCATTCAACTTCCTTGAGCTTGTGAGATATTCTGTTTCTTCTTCTTATTCCATATATAAGTCTCAACAGTTTTTTCAATTCAATTGATAGGCAGTGCCTATTGCCATATATCTGTTTGAGAAAGGCATAGGCTCGTTGAATGAGTTTGTTAGAGAATGAAGAGAATAAGTTGATGAGAATAAAATAAAAGACCAATATTTTTGGCTTCTTCCACAACATGAAGTGTATCTGCATTTATGTGAATTTCACCTCAAGTGATGATTTCACTTCTATTGATTTTTGACCCAAAAATTTTAACTTTAGAATTTTCTGTGTTAATAAAGAGTGGAGGTACTAGTTCAGTGAAGTGTCTAATATCAGAGTCTATGATTCCGCAGGCTTCTTTGACATCTCCTGGATAAAAACTGTGATAAAATTGAGTGTCGTGCGCATAAAGATTTCAATTACAGGTTTCAAGTTCCCTTAGCAAGGTTGACGAGTAAATAGTAAAGAGAAATGGACCAAAAACTGATCCTTGTGGTACTGCTGCCAATATAATGTAATATTTTCAGTAGGAGTTTATGATTCAAGGTATGGAATGCTCTGATAGTGCTGGCAAAATACTGATTCCACGCAAGTCTCTAAACTCCACGTAGATATGTTCATGGAAGAAGCATGAAGTCATAACATAATCAACCGTGGGGTTGCAAGGGGTTGATGCTCCCTATTCCTCCAATCAGTTTTGAACAAAATTATCCTTCATTGAAAGTTTCAGAAAATAAAATAATCTACTGAGAAACAAAAAGAAGGCTGAAAAATATTATTGAAACAGGAGAAGCATCAAAATGAACTTGTTATAAAAATGGACTTCTGAAAAAAAGGAAAGTAGCTGGTTGTCAGTCAAGCCCGAGATAAAACGCAAACTTTCAGCGACCAAGTGAAAGAAGTTGAAAACAAATTGGAAAAAACTTCTTCAGTGGGTTTCCGAAAAAGTAAACAAAAAAGACAGACATAGGCAGAACCAGTGTAATAATACTGACCATATCAGGTCAGGCCATAGAAACACTCCATCACATTTCGAAGAGTAGTCAAAATTATTAGGTATCAAAATATCGTGGGAGTTCTGCAAATGGTGTCGACTCAAAAAACTGTCATATTCACTCTACAATATTCTGATAAATACTAGAATCTTTGAAAATTCATTGTGGTTATTCCAGAATATTTTGGACCAGTCTAAAAATTCCGAGAACAAGTTGTTATATTGATATTGATGTAGTGGATGTTTGAAATCATTCTAACAGTTCTGAAATGATTTAAAGTGTTATATACTTTCGAGAAGTTTCTGAAAAATTCTAGTGCAATAACAATCAATCAAAAAGCTTTAAATAAATCATTTTACTACAGAAAATGTATTAGATATAAGTAAATGAAAGTACGGCTAAAATATAACACAGGTTTTTAACAAATGTTTGATACGAAAAAATTTAGGAAATTATATTTTTACGTACGTGAACGAAAGAAGAACTAAAAACATCACTTCACGAACCGGGCATTTGGAGCTAATCTATATTTTATTCTTTCAATTTTCAGGGAGGTCGTGATTCCTGTCAAGGAGATTCTGGAGGACCATTAACACTTACCATAGAAGGTCGGAAGACTCTTATCGGTCTTGTGTCATGGGGCATTGGCTGTGGACGTGAGCACCTTCCAGGAGTGTACACAAATATTCAAAAGTTCGTACCCTGGCTGGACAAAGTGATGGGACAACCTTGAGGAAAGGACATACCTAATTCTGAAAGATTGTGAAAATATTCTACTCATTCTATCACCGAATAGGAAAAGGGTGTTTTTTATTTATCAGTTCGTTTTCACATACCAATATGGATTGATGTGTACAAAGATGCTGGAGTACCCAGATATACGCTGATTCTCAAAATTGATATTTTCTATTACGGATTTTTGAATATTCTACTCATAAAGCCAAAATGTTTCACGTAAAATGTTTCGAATAAAATGAAACTATTTAAAGTTCATCTATACAAATGGTTCAGGTACTGAAATTCATTGATATGAATAACTATGGTTGAAATGAACAACATTTCTAGACTAGTTTTTCATAGTTTCAATGTTGTACCAAATCAAACTCTCCTCAAATAAATATACACTGATGAAAAATGAGTGATGCTCATTCAACAAACATTGAACCATTACGTCAATTTGTTTTCTTCATTTTTGAATTATATAACTGAATATATCGATCAGTGATGGTTTCAATTGCTTTGAAGGATATCGAATAAAATCCTTCGATATCATTTGTACGTATACTTACAATTAATTGACTCCCGAATAAAGGAAATGAGAACAAAAACAATGGTGCAATGAAGAATTTGAGCTAAATTTCCACATATTTAAAAATTCAGAAGTGAAGCTCGATTGTTGTTTTTGAAATATACCTACAGCTGACCAAACCAAAAATAAGTTATTATAAATAATTAACGTTCTGCAAATATATTCCTTTTAGATATTATTATACTTGATGTTGAAATTGTGTTGAATTTATGTGCACCTACATTTTTTTTTAATGTTTGGAAACGATGTATTGATGCCTCAAGACAAGTTGAACCTATCTCGTACTATTACCAAGCTACATCTGTAAATATCCAAAAATATCTTTATTGAAATATATCCATTATGTTTTTCAAACAATTCCACGTTAATGAATGAGGGTCAGGAGAAAAATGAAAGCTATTTCTGACTTACAATACAGCATATTAACGCATTGGTTTTTGAGCGAAACATTGAAATACTTGGCATTTCAGCATCAAGAGAAAAGTGGAAAATCATTTGTTGTATTCTGTTATCATTTGATTTTTATTGGACAGTTGAGAAATCGAATGATAACAGAACACAAATTGTCATGATTTTTTTAAGTAAATCAATATTTTCTGGAAATTCAATACACCAGTTGAATAAGTTGTGTAGAAGTTGTGTAGAATCAATCATGATAAATGATTTTCATAGACCTAGACATAGTGTGGTCAATATACCAGCTCCACAAAATAAAATTTGCGAGATAATGTGTATAAACTCTCACTTCAGAAAATAAATTTCGAAATGAGCAAAAGTTTGCATTGAGGAGTTTATCTACAATAAATTTTCAATCGTTGATTGGGGTCTTTATCTGATAATTTTTGTGCCAAGTACATTTTGCAAAAGAGAAACACTCTGGAAAGTTTATTTTCCAACTTACCAGCATACTTACCTAGCTTTAGGAGTTTTGAATGTGAATTTTATTGTACCATTGAAAAATATTTGTTTCTTCATTTTTATCTATAACTGGTGGGTATCTGTTGAATTCATTGTCAATCAAATGTATTTGTGATGCACTTTTTGGAACCTTTGGTGTAGTAATGAGTATTACTGGAGTTTTTTCCCAACACCAAATCGTAATTTTTAACACCTCGACACGTGTTTCGATCAGCAAGTGATCATCTTCTAGAGAAATATTAAATAATCTAATTTTTCTCTTGAAGATGACCTCTTGGTGATCGAAACTCGTGTCGAGGTGTTAAAAATGAAGGTTTGGTGTTGAGACTAAACTCGAGTAATATTCATAATAGATGTTCTGGTGATTAGTATCAATATCTTCATTTCTTCGAAACTAGCTTACTTGAGTGTCAAAAGCTGTATGACATTCGCAAAAATGTAGTTCGCTTTCAAAGGAAATGATTACTGAGGAGTTACTCGATTCGTAATTCCACTTAGAACAATTAGCGAGTTGAGTCAAGTCGCACAAACAGATTTTTGGATTATGAACAATATAGTTGAACAAAAGAAAAATAATTTTTTTGCGGGTATCTTGAGAGCTAATTGAATTGAGTGGTTGAAATACGCCCGATTCGGGTGAAAAATGAGTTGAATGGGTAATAAACCGCTGACAAAACATTTTAGAACGTATTTTTCACTTATATATACTTTCGTTGATGATCTTACGTTCAAAACTAACAAAGAAATCTGGATAATTTCCAAAATTGAAGTCCGATTTGTCCATTTTTGAGGTTATTCTCCTAAAAATGGAGCTGAAAAATGAAAATGAGAAAACTTCAATTTTCTAACTAACAATGAAAAGGGAAATTTAAAACTTAATATCGTGTTGAAATCCCTTTTTTCAAATATCCAGTTAATTTGGATTCTTCTTTGATAGAAGCTACATCACTATGGGTTTCAGAATTTTAATTATTTGTAAACAACTTTTGTCATGATGAAAAAATATTATGTCAGAATTCTTATCAAGAATGCAAATTATGAAAATATCGATTCCTGAAAAAAAGTTCATGAAAGCAAAATTTTTCATTTACTATTTATTTTTGGAGAACCAATCATCATTTTCACCACTTTTTCGTATTCCAGTGATTTTTTTTTCATTCGTGAGACAATTTTTTATTAATCTCTTCATTTTCATTCACTCTTCATGTTTTCTCTAAAAGTGATAAATAGAAATAAAAAGTAACCGTGTATCATGTTCCCATACTTTTTTCTATTCTTCATAGAACTTACTTTTTTCTCACAAAATGAAACATAGTTATTTTTATGTATTTTCCATCTTGAAAACGAAAGATCTATCTGAATTTAAAAATTTTTTGGGAACGACCAAATTATTAGTGAAAATAATGTTAAGAATGAATGATGATTTAGTTTTTGAACTGCGAATATAGTTTTCTTGAACAATTGGAACTATGAACAGATTTGGGAGATGAGATTATTTTTCAGTGAATGTTCTGCTCTTAAGATTTTTTTTATTTCAAGTATTTGAGATATTCTCAGAAAATTAACTTTTATTTTGTTCGAATAATTTTTATATAATTCTTAAACTATTTATTTGTGCATATTTATCGGTGAAGCCTTACCTGAATTTTGGGAATTTCACTCGTAACCCAGATTTTTGTACCGATCATCACTCAAATCGGTTGATCAAAATGGCTTTGTACCAAACCAAAAAAATATAAAAGTATCTGTTAACTATTTATATCGAATTATTGAATATATATTTTAGTATAGTATAGTGAGCTGCTAAGAAAATGATTGCCCTGCTATTATTGTCGAATCATGAGGGAGGAATTTTGACATCCCAATGCAGTTGTTTGTATGTCTGTATCAGATAACGCGTTATTTATATTGTAGTTATTTGTCATATTTGAAAAATAAAGTCTAGAATGGTGAACGTATTTGATTAAATCATTTTCCCTAACAACATCTCAGATGGCATAATTGTCTTGACAAAGTAATCCACCAGATCATACAGCATCTATTTTCATGAATATTCAACTTTCTTTCAATGAGTTGAATTTTGAATAAGGTGTAAATTCATCATCAGGAAATAAGAACCCTTTTTTGAATTGATACTTTCGATTTTAATAAACATCACAAATTTAAAAAAATCTTATTTATAAATCTCCAATAATCGTAAAATGAAGGTTTGTTTGACAATTTTTCATAGTGCCTTTCATCATTTCGGACTTCCATTGTCTAATATGATATAAATTGATTTGAAATCCCTGAAAGAATCTGTAAAAAATTAAAAAGGTTAGCTGAAATTATAATGAAATAAAATACAAGCAACAACCAGGAAATAAAAAAAAAAATCAACTATTAACACATGAATAAAAAATTATTAACAAGAAATGAAAATTGAAATTGAAAGATTCCAAACCAAGTTACTTCACGACGTTTCGATTGTTAGTATCCACAATCGTCTTCGGGTGATGCCTGGACTTATTCCTCCGAGATTTGACTATTTATAGGTCATTCGAGCGCTTTCACCCATTCCCTTTAACCTCTCTCCGCTTCATCAGTTTTAGCGGAAGCTGACTGTTTGGCGGTAGTTGGTCGTATTCTGCTTGATTAGAGGTTTCCATATGTTGCGTATCTCTACGCTAGCTTGACTGAATGCGTTGCTGGACAACATATATGCGGCTTCTTTGAATTTTCTCCTAAAACAGTGTTCCTCCACAAGGAGGAACAAACTTACTGATACAGGTAATCATGGAATTACTAGGATGCTGTGTAGATTAGATTAGATTAGATTTTTATTTGTCAAGTTATTACATCTTGGTGCTATGACAAGTCGAAAATGTATAAAATAAATGTGAATTTCACTTAAAATTACCGAAAAGGAGTAGGTAGTACATAAAAATTATATGATACAAGCACAAAATAAAGTTGCATTTTTCATTGATTGGGCAGTTAGTTTTATAATGATATGTATAAGTTACAACTTGTTATTTCTAGTCTTTGGTTTGGTCTTCTGATATTATGCTTGTTTCCAGTATTATAAGAATGTTCGTAACCGTTTGTAGTAAACTTTTGTAAATTGCAGTATATTACACATGATGGCAGAGTTAATATATTAAACTTATTGAACCAATTCTTACAGCTCTCCATTTGACCTATTCCAGCTGAAGGTCTGATTGCTCTTTTTTGAATTTAAAATATCCTCGAGATATGAACAGATATGCCCCAGTTCATCAATTCATAAATTAAGGAACTATGAAACATTGCATGATAAGCGGTATGGGCAGCTTCATTACCGACTTTATTTTTTATCTGCCTGATTGCATAGACCTTGCA
>WOGN01004829.1:0-13720 GCA_015342105.1 Leptinotarsa texana | reverse complement strand
TGGTAAACACCGGTGTTTCGTCTTAAGACACTTGCCCTAAGGCTCATCAGTACCAAATTGGATAACATTATAGAAAATACACACTCTCCATTCATGAATTACGATTTTTTGTTTCATATTTTCCTATAGATAGTATGAATGCAATGTTTGGTGAATTCTAGAATACACATACCTTCACCTGGTTTTTTGTTTAACACATTCACTCCAAAATATTTCGATAGGATAGATAATTGTTGAAATTATCTTATAGTTGTCATCGGATTTCAAAATTCCTGATAGTTCTGTAAAATACACTATAGCATGAAGGAAATCTTGTTGGCTTCTGAAATTTTCGCTGTCCAAAGTGCGGCAATAGGAATAATTTCATGACTCAAATATAAAAAAAAAACTCTTTCGAACTCTTTCAAAACTAAAATATGATAAATGTACTGAACATAATTTCATGACTGTTCTTCACGAAAAGGTAATCATCTACAAACTTGGAATCCCTGACTATCCAAAACCACCCATTAAAATATCCCGCCATATCCATCCAAAATGTTGAAGTAAAACTATCAACGTTTTCCGTTTGAAAAATTCTTCGCAAGTGACATTTTACATAAGAAAAAATTAATTTCATTCGGTTGGGTTAACCTCTGAGAGACAGGTTTCAGACCTTCTAGCTCCTTATCAGTGCCAGGTGTATCATTTCAGTCGAAAAAATAAATCTTTGAGATATTCAGACCGTTCACTCCAACTTAAATTACTTGCTTGGCACTGACGAGGAAATCAATGAAATCAATTTCATCTTTCTATATATAGAAAGGAACTTTCGATGAATCTTCCAAACACTCTCTGACTTTTAATATGTTCGTGATCTTATCGAAATATTTGTACCAAAGTGTTATTCATAGATTCAACTGATTTATTCTGATGCTCAATCTGTTTATTGGTACTAACATCAATCAATAATTGAATGGTCATGTAACAGGGGAAAAAGTTTCGTTTTAGTTAACAAGCGTATTTTCGGTCAAATGAGTGTACAGAGATCCAGCAAAGTGTAATCAGTATAAAACAGCAAGGAGTTATAGAAAATTTAACTATCATCACATTTTGAAATCCAAATGTAATTTTTATAATGTTTAGCTACCTTCTCACTATGTAGTTGATTTGATGTTCGAAACATGGAAAACCTGCTTTCATACAAAAATAAAGATTGTACTCGAATCACACTCAGTAGGGGTACAAGACGGTTTCCGTCGCATTTAAAGGCCGCGCCTCGGCAAATGAAATTGGTAAGTGTTTAAGAGGTGTTAGTGAGTGGGAGATAGATATGTGCAGCGTAATCGATGCAGAGAAGGATGAAATGAGTATTGGAGAGATTCAGTTGGAAGATAAGAGCATGGCTGAATTATGAGAATAATAAATGTAGATGAAAATATTGGAAGTGGGAAAGTGATATAAGAATAGTGATGAATTAGATTAAAGAAAAACAATGGCAGAAATGTAACGAGCATTGAGTAGGTTATACAGTGTGTGTCAAAATACATAAAACATTATGCCGATGTGTACAAGGTGTGGCAAGATACATCATTCAAGAAAAAAGCCAAATCTGGCGAATACAGTGGATGTGGGAGCAATTCGATGTTCAATCCATGTAGTTTTGTCATTGTTTTGATTGACTTGTGACACAGTGCGTTGCCTTGCTTACACGTGCTTTGGACGAGGTTCACCAGTAGCTTTCCACTCAGCTTTCCACTTGATTTCGAAGAGAAGTGATTGATCCATGTTTCATCCATTGTCACAAATCGATGCAAACATTCTGGTTTGCTTTGTGTGAACATGGTCGAACACTGCTCAGAATCATCAATTCTAAAGTTTAGTCAACAGTTAGCTCACGCGGCATTCTCTTCGACTTTCTCAAAGTCAAATGTTCATGCAATATATTACCAACACGTTCTTTTCATACCTTTATAATGTCACCTAACTCACGCAACTCCACTTTCCGTTTATTCAAAACGATTTCGTGAATTCTTTTCAATATTTTCTGATGTTACTGCCTCATTGGGACGTCCACTGCGTACTGCATCATCGGTGTCTCTAAGACCTCGTTTGAAATCAGCAAACCAACGTTTAATTATTGTTTCTCATAGAGCGGAGTCCATATAACAGCTTTCAAGCCGTTGCTTCGTTTGAACGGTATTTTTCCCCCATCAAAAAGCACGGTAAAATTAAAACACGAAATTGTTTTTGATCCATTGTTTTGTAAATAACAAAATCAGTGTCACTCTTAGCTTGATAACTCACAAACCTGTATTATATATTTGAATTCTCAGATTTTTTCTCTAATGGAAATTAAGAAGCAAGAAAACTGATGAGCGAAGAGGCCAATTGATATCGCTTCTATCGCTAATCTAGTGCCTTCATAAATTGGAGGAGGTGAATTATTGAATATCGTTCATAGTTTGCCACTTCTTCATTACTTTCTGTAGAGATACCTGAAGGGTGAATCCCACAGAAAATAACCCGGTGGTAATGCTCCTGATCCTGCTGAAAAAGTTCACAACAAAATCTTAATTAATTTATGAATGGGCTTGTACACCAATTTGAACATTCAGTCTACTGAGTGATCAGCTGAACAGCTAAAAATTTTGAATCGGAAACATATGTTTTACTGAGCCGCAGATAACGGCAGTATTCCATTTTTGTGTGGTCACAGGTCTGAGAGTTTGCTCCAGTGAATCATCGAATGTGTCTAAGCTGTTTGGAAGTTGTTAACATCTTGAGCGATCATCAGTATGGCTTTCGAAATGTAAAGTCAACAGGCGACCTTCTATCGTATGTCACCCATATTCGGAATAACGCAATCGAGAAACATGGAGAGTTTTGAGCTGTTGCGCTTGATATAAACTTTGACCGTATGTGGCATGAGGGTTTGCTTGCCAAACTGTGTATGGCTCGTCAGCTTCCTGAAAGAACGTTTCAGGATATCTCACGAATACTTCTATTGATTTCTCACGTATGCCAGGCGCTCCGTGACCGCTAATTTTTTTGAAATTTACTCTTATTTTCATTAATGTATACATACGGCAAATCCACTTATTCAACTGTATACTACAGGCAATTGAACTTTCATATTTCATTTATTTTCGGTTTATTTCGTGCATTGAAATTTATGTTATGAAATCCTAATAATTTTATATGTGAGCGATTCCAGAATTGAGCGATAAATAGATATTTGAAGGCATAAAAATGAATTGTTGAGTTCATCACAATCAACAAGTTTCATCGCCTTCACACTATCACCACGAAGAATTGGATTAAATTTGTGATTTGGGGTCGTTATACTATATAATAAAAAAAGAATACCTGTTCAGCAGAACTTGCATTTCGCAATGTCTTATTCAATTCACAAATAAAGAGAAAATATGTAACGTAATGAATAATTCCTAGCCCTAGAAAAAATATATATTCTATCAAAATATGTTTTTCTACTTGTTTTGTGAAATGTACAACGTTGAATCTCATTTCTTGATTATTCTTCGAGTCCTAAGAAACATATTCTCATCTTTCCTATCCCAATATTTCTTTAGGATTCCTATATTCGCGTAAAAGTAACAGTATGAACCTTAAGAAGTCTGAAAATTCTAATAATACTTGATTTTTATTATTCTACTCTGACTTCGTCTTGAAAGAATTTTTCTGCATTACGCTAGAATTTCCATATAGATGCAACTGTGATGATGATAATGGAACGTCTGAAATGAAAATTTATTGAAACTTTTCATATTTCTGCTCATTCATACGTACCTTAATACGGAAAATATCCTAGTTCTCTTTGAGCTCGTCATATGCAGAAAACCTTTGGCTTCTGATGTGATATTTCATTTAGAATTTCCTTATAGTCCAATGACTATACTTTCATCACTTTTAGCGAGATTATGTCGTGGAAATTTTTCATAATAATCTCAAAGAGAATTTCATAAAGTAGTAGGTATTCATACCATTTTCGTATGAATGAATCTCACGGAGAAGTCATCTATTTTATATCAGAAACTTATGAGATTGAATGAATAGATGGGATTGAGTTCTCCGAACATAATTTCAGAGAATATTATGATTATTGTAGAACGTGGAATTATCCCTCACCAAAGGTTTCCAGAGAGTTCGTCATTTCTAACTGGTCAAAGAGGACTAATAATAAATAAGATCATCAAAATATTTATGGAGAAACTGTTTTCTATCTGAAGTCATACAAAAGTGGAAAGACTGTAATATTGAGCAGTAAGATCACTGTGAGACAACTGATGATGGAATTAGAGTGTTCTCTTTTTTTTATTTTAATTTTCTCATGACGAAACATAAGCACTACAGAAAAATCCTCAAGACGTTCTGAGATCGGTGCCTGTGCAAAAGTAGCGATTCACAATGGATTTGAATCACTGGAGATCAAATCCATTTGAAAAAAAGTTTTTTTAGGAAGTTAATGTCACTTGAGCACAGTTCTTCCAATAAAAGAGTTCTGAAACAGTGAAGTGCCAGGCGCACTGAGGTAAACCTTAGAACGAGGCACAGTCCGTCGAATATTTCTAAAATGTGAAGCTTTCGATGGAATCAAATGTGCCAAGTCACTTGAACACCTCCTGTTAAAGTATCTGTAGAAGAGATACAAGTCTGTAACCTTTTTTCGATGTTCCAGACTATCAGGGTTGCCAGTGATTTTCATGACTCCAGTCAGGCGGACGACTCTTTTCTTGATGAAATCTAGCAGCTTTAGGGTATGCTCGGGGGCGAAGATCCATACATGAGAACAATACTTTAAAGAAGGTCCGATCTGAGCTTTATAAAGCATCAGAAGTTGCTGAGTTATGTACAGTTTTGTGGTTTGGAACAGTGTTCCTAGCTTTCGAGAAGCGGATTTTTCAATTCCAGGGTCTAAAAATAGGTCTATGGGTTTTTGAATCTTCAGTTCGGAAAATAGGAGCTCTGAACAAAGTACATATGTTCTAGTACCAAAAACTATCAAATATTTGAGTAATTGTTGAGATGCAATAGTGTTGGTGAAGACTATATACATTCAACAAACATCTTTGTGGAACATAATTTTTTTTCCGATTCTCGAATCGAAGCAATTGAAATTAAAAATATCATTTGATGTTTTGGTGGATAGAAGTTACGGAATTCTATAATTCGACGACCATAGAAGAAATATGGGTTCTTTCAGACATACTATTTTCCACAACACAGATGGTGGACCTAAACTTTTTTGCACATAGGCGTGTTGATATTGATATGGAGGAAAAGTTTCACAAAAACATAGCTGGAAGCAATTGGTGGTCTTCAAATATTGATTGCACATTTCATCTCATTCAAATATCCCATCAGTTCTGTAGATACTATTCAAACTCAATTGTGAAAATCTTTATTGAGAATTCATTCTATAGAAGTTTCCCATAATCCCTATAAATGAATGAAGTTCGAACGGAAACATCATAATTACAGCTACCGAAATTGAGTAAATATGCTTCAGTTCCTATTCCGCTTGTGGATTCACTATCCAAGAAATATCGAACGAAAGAAAATTTACTAAAAGATCGATCTCTCCATAGGACTGAGAAAACAATCGTGAAATTGAAAGCGGTAATTCCGAATAAAACGGTATCAGTTTATTCCTGTACAGTCTTCAGTGAAAATGTGTTTGCCAAGAGAGTCCAATAAATTTCATATTACGATAGATGAATCTGATAGCTTTGTTCGTAGACAAATATTTTATACAGATGATTTGATGAGTTTCTATAACCATCATAAAGAAGAGAATTTATTGACGACTGAATTTGGAAAATGCACTAATTTATTGACGAATCATTACTTTTCCATTGGAAGAATGCAAACTATTTTATATATCGCATACCTTGTTTTGGATAGACAATGTCATGGTTCAACTCTCTTCACACTCTCAGAAAGGGAGTGAGACCAAAAAAAATATATCACGACATGTCTCGCTATCACAATGGCTTTTTCGAAAAAACTGCCTTACAGCCAGTCTCCAAATATGCCCACTCATTTTATAAAGTTTTTTTTCCTCATACGAGAAATTGGTCAAATTTTGGTTGGTTAACTCGTTCACAGGCAGAAGGAGCCATGACAAACATGTTGTTTATCAGTCGCTTCAGCCCAGTTCGAAGAATGATACTCTGAAGAAATTCGATTTTCAATTATCGAAAATCATCAACTTTATGCTGATGATAGACACTACCCTGGACTGACGAATAGCCAAATAGCTCGAAACCGGTCAGCAAGTGTGTTCCAATAATTGAAAATCGATTGCAGCAGACTTATGCAGGAATAACTTTCTACACTGACACCTGTCTAACATCCCTCGTGTTATTACCCAGAAAAGTATTTGTTTTCTGATAGGTGTCAGTCAATTAACCTACAGAGAAGGTAATTTGAAACTGGCCAGAATGAGTAGTCTTGCATGGAGCAGAAAGATAGAAGGCATGAAGTGGTACATCATTTGATAAACCTGGAGATGGAGAAAGTGTGACCGCTAACACCACCAAGAGCTGATTTATGGTGGGGATGATGGGCGTATTTACTTTCCCAGACATCAACATTCAACTAGGTTTATTACTCTGGACTTAATATTATAATATAAAGGTGTGATATTTATTTTATTTGCTTGAATCAGTTAAAGTGTTTACGCTTATTCTTCAGGTTGATACCTCTGTCTTGGGTATAACACTGCACAGAGAAAAGATTATCGTCTGATCAACTGGATACCAATTGATTCAATTATATATACTGTATTTTGTTTCCGCAAAAAAAGGAAGCTTCAGGCAATCATAACCTTACTTTTGGAAATCAAGTGAATTTTTTGGATGATGAGCGTGTAAGAACTCATTGGATTTCAATATGTTATCGAAGTATTACATGGGATCGGAAGTACTTAATAATTTCATTAGAGATTATTATCATTGACTTCAACTTTATGCTTAGTTTTAAAGACATACAACTATGATTTTGGTTGAAGAGGATATTAAAAATCATTTCGGTTATTACTTTAACTGATGTGCAAAATTACGTGCAGTAACCTATATCAGTAGGCTATTAAAAAATCTGAGAATTTAATGGATACTTATTTTCCAAAAATCTGCCTTCGTTTACAGAATTGGGAAAAAATAAATGAATTACGCAATTTCATTTCACTCAATCAATAGATGTAAAAATATGTAAAACATGAAACTTGGAAAATGTGATGATTATCAGTTTGTGATATAAACTGTTCTCAATTTCATTACCAAGGTTTCAGTGGTAATGTTCCGTTTACTTCAGTATCGAAATTCAATTGTGGAATGGTGAAAAATTTTTAAAATTTTCGAACTGATAAAAATCGTCCCTTTTTTTTTCTTTCACTTGATGAAAAACTGACAAAGTGTGTACTCGTTTTACTGTGAGAGCATTCTACTTAGGGTTTGACTTGGAATGATTAATAACTCCACTTTCGTGTTTTGGCACACAGGAACTTGGTGGTGAAAGTTTGAACAGCAGATGTATTATTTAATCCAGTTACTCGATAACTTGATGTGAAGATGATGACGTCAGGCAAAAAAGAGTACCTGCTACATGTGTGGTGTGTTAAGCACTCGAGCGGGGTCGTGTGCATGACTTTCAGAAACAAAAAATAGTATTCATTGTCTGGATATTTACCAGAACAGATTTTGGATTATTAACTGAGACGCTTTCAGAACGGTACCTGTGCGAAAGTAACGATTTACATTGGGTTTGAATCGATGGAGGTTCATACGGAAAAACGATCTCAGGAAGTTTATTCCCCATGAACGCAGTTCCCCTGATGGATGAGTTCTTAAACAGTGAGGATCGAAGTATACTGAGTTGAACCCCAAAACGATGAGCAGTCCGTCTCGTATTTCTGATATGTACCGGAATCAAATGTGCCAAGTAACTTGAACACTTCTTGTGAAAGTATCTATGAAAGAGAGACAAATCTCCAACATTTTTTCGATGTTACAGGCTATCAAAGTTGCACGTGATGTTCGCCGGATGGACGGATGGAATTCAACAAATTGAGGGTATGTTTGGGGGCAGAGCTTCATACATAAGAAGAATACTTCGAAGAAGGTCTGATCTGAGTTTAATAAAGCATCCAAACTTGCTGAGCTGTAGAGTTTTCTGGTTCGGAACAGTTTTCAAGCTTTTGAGAAGCAACCTTTACAAACCCAGTGACATGATTGTGCCAAGGCGTATTGGTGTCCACTTCAACCCCAACAAACTTATGGGAGCAGGCAGCAGAATTATCTGACCTGACAATATAATTTCCAGTTCAGAGCCATTCATCTTCATGGAGAAAATCGATGCTTGGGTTTTTGTGGCATTGAATTGAATCAAGTTTTTCTCACCATAATTCGAAATCACTTCTAGATCCCCATAAAGATATGCAATCTTCTGCTGTCGGTGAAGATATGCATCCGTAGCCAATGTCCTGGAATCCAAATGGAATGACATGCTGTGCTGTTGTCAGTAAAGCATTTTATTGAATTCTTGGTTTTTTCCAATGAATCGTTAAAATACATAGGGTTGGAGACTATATTTTTGACTTGGTTCTGCCTTTTCAAAAAGTAATAAGGTTAATTGAAGAACAGATGATTCAGCTTTTCAAGCACATCCTCATTAATTCTAATTATTCATGTGTTGATTGCGAGATCCTGCAATAGAGGTGAATCCTACGCCCGTGACTCTTCTCTGCTGTCGAATGGTATATCGAGTTTCACGGGTCGGAATTAACAAAAACTCTTTTGAATTTCGAAAATGCACGCGCGGCATTTCAACGTTGATCCGTCTCCTTTACATATTCTATTTTCAAACAGCTCGTTAGGGTATTATCTGGCAGAGTATTCGTTCGGTACTACGGAGTAAAAGGATCGTTATTCCAGTTCCGATTTATGTTTTTTCAATTCGTGTTTCAAGTGTAAGTCGCTTTATTCATTCTGTGAAAATGACAATTTCAAAAATATCTCATAAGTCTTTCGCACTTTAATTTTCAGAAATAATTATTATCCAATATGTCCAAAATATAGTTGGGACGACGAAAGATAAAGTTATTACATTTCATTTTCCCACTTTTTATTTTATACTGTTCACGAGGCAGTCTGAATACGAAGAAAACATTTTTATCAATTTAATGTGACACACCAATTATTTGATTTTCTGTTTTCTACCATTTTTTCTGAGCAGTCTGCAGCAGTAGTTGATATTCTTTTTCTTCTATTCTGTCACAAGTCAAGTCAAGTCAAAAATGTTTATTGGTTTTTTAAGGGCATTTACAAAATTATGAATGTGTTTTGTTGTGTGGGGCCGTGCTATAGGCTTATGCCTCTTCGGGGTTAGTGGGTGGTATGTGTTTAGTGCGATGGTGTCTAGTGTAGAATTGTTCTAGTATTGTGTTCCATTTGTTTTTTGCCTTTCCGTAGTTCCATTAGAGTGGTCCGGGTCAGTTGCAGTGGTCGTTGGGATTTTATGGTACGGGTTGTAAGGCCGGGGGGTCATGTCTTCTGCGTCCCTTCCGGGTCGCAGCTCCTCAGGGAAGCGTATAGTATATTATCGGTTTATAGTCTAGGACTGGTCTAATAAAATATTTATAAGTGTATAGGGGAGATTACTGTCACATCTTTCGAGCTTGCCTCTCAGTGCCTTTAGAAGGTTTTATGTCTTCCGGACTATGTCCAGAGTTCCTCTCAGTTCCACCTCCCAGCTGAGGGTCCTCGTGAAAGTGACCTCCAAATAAAAAACCGAGTCCTGGAGTATGAGGTTTTCTCCCAAGAGCGTGAGGTCGAAGTTATAGGGATTTAGTTTAGGGCGGGTAGTGGTGTGAGGATGTCAGAATAGTAGGGTTTGAGTTTTGGTGGGATTAATTTTGATACCCCACTTGTTGCATCACTGTTCGAAATGGTAGATCATGTTTTTGCATGCTGCGGATGTTGGGAACGGAAGAGGAGAGGATAGTATCATCGGCATACTGTAGGATTTTCTGTGTAGTGGGGATGTCGTGGGCGTGAATTAGGAATAGGGAAGGAGCATGGACTGAGCCCTGGGGAACACCGGATTTAGGGGAGAAGGAGGTGGATAAGGCGTCACCGACTTTAACGCGGATTTATCGGTTAGCTAGGTAGGAAGCTACTAGTCTGATGATGTGATGTGGGAGACGGTTTTGGATAAGCTTTCAGATCAGGCCCGCGTGCCGGACCTTGTCGAAAGCTTTCTGGATATTTGAGAGAATGTTAATAGTGACAAAGGAAGAGTTGATATTTTGGAATATATGAGTGTGTAATTCGACTAGTGAAATATTCAGGTGTGAAACCATGCTGGTGGGGAGGAATGATGTTGTGTTCGAGAAGGAAGTCATTTAGTCGATTGGTCAATAATCATTTCAGCAATTTGCTCAGACAACTGAGCAGGCTGATAGGTCTATAGGAGTCAGGATTGGTGAGATCCTTGGGAGGTTTTTGAATTAGGATTGTATTTGCCTGTTTCCAGGCGTTTGGGAAGTAGGCATGTATTAGACAGGCATCAAGGATGTGTTTGAGGAAAGGAATAGCGGGAAGGTTTTTCAGCACTCAGCGGTTCACTGCGTCTGGGCGGTATTTCTACCGCCTCGAATGGTATCGAGGATATCTTCCTCGCTGACTGAGGATCTTGAAGGGCAGTTGGGGTCATGGGGAATCTGACCGGGATGCTTGCGCAGCTGCGCAGTTACTGCCTGGTATATATGGTTGAGGTGAAGGTTGTCAAAATAAGCGTCTTCAGGGAGTCGGAATGTGAGTTCAAAGTCTTCTGGAAGGCTTCTGCTTTATCGTATGAGTTGGAGGTTATGTTACCGTCAATCACTAGGTGACTGTCGGTTTTGCGTAGTCAAGTTTTTTAGTCTCCTCGATCCACCTTTTCTGGGTGAATTGGTTGATGAGGAGACGTATACGTGCATTGAGTCGATTCCACTCGGTTCTCTAGTTCGGATAAAAGATGTGTAAAGTTTGCGTAAGTTTTTGATGATAGTAATGAGATAAGGCGGAAGAGGGGGTTGATCCATTTGTCTGGTAGCGGTCGGGGTTGATAAGTCATCCGAGTCGGAAATAATTTTTTGAATAGTGTCGATTTGTGCGTCGATTTGTCAAGGATGGTTGAGGGGGTGATTATCAAGGGAAGAAAGTTTTTGGTTGACAAGGAAGAGGAATCGTTTGACATCTGTGTATTTGTGATTTTTATAGGTAATGGTTTCAGGGATAGACGGAATAGGGAAGATAAGAAAAGTTTTGACGATTAGGGGGAGGTGATCTAACTTGATTGTCATCGATATAGGCCAGATCATCGACCACCTATATCAGAATCTCAGAGCACAAGATATGGTCAATGATAGAGGCCTCACGGTAGCTCTTCTGTCACAGTGATTAACATAAAATGAGGAGTCAGGTACCAAGGATATTCTCCTACAATTGCGAAGATGTTGTACTTAGAATCGGTGGGCATCCTCTGTGTATATGTTTGGCGGGACTGATAAAACAGTTGGTAACATTGCCTGGGTTCTACACTGGAACCGATTTCAAGCGTGAAGAATGAATTTGGGATGAGTCTTTTCTGACTAAGGATTGTCATGAAAAATACGTAGTGGTGATTCAATCAGAAATCTTGATAATCACCGAGAAGGAAATATTCCAACTGAGGTACAATAGGAATGTTAATATAAAAGTTTATTACGTAGAATCATTTTGTATGGTAGTAAATTTTCACTATTAATTATTTTGTCGGAATTTCTACGAGAGTTTTTCATGCTAGAGTTCAGCCAGGCAAATTCAAACAAATTCAAGTCGAAATCAAGCTTGTAGTCGACGGTGTGATGCAGATAGAATCGAAATCAAGCTTGTGAAAGATGTTCTCACCGAAATCGAATCAAAATCAATATTTTAATTGAATTATCACTGAAAAATTCAAACCAAATTCGAATCCCAAACGTGAAGACAGTCTTTGAACATCTGGCTAGGATATCGGATCACCTAGATCCTATATAACTGTTTACAAAGATTTACAAAATCCTGGATCGCTATCACAGGAGTAGAAAGAAGAGAATCATTGGTTAGTTGATGGCTCTTCAAAATAAGATAACGATTAGGCGTTGTAAGGTTGAATTGCTCAATGCATTAAACCCTATAAGCTACAAAATGGGACTGATAGATATTCCTATCGAGGAAATGGATAAAAAGTATAATTCATTCAGTATTTTTTGGAATATTTGACCCTCTGATTTTTATACTACTGAAAGAGCAGGTGAATTTAATTCATTGTTTTATTGGGTTGCTTTATTGAAGTTGCTCCTGTGTGAGTAGAAATGAGTTAATCTACAAATACTGAAAAGGGAGAGCGATATATTTGTAATTCACTGCAGATGACGTCTAAATGCGACGACTACATTTGAAGACCACTTTTCAATATTTTCAATTGAATAATATTAAATTCAATACAAAAAATCAGTCAAACCGCACCCTTGCTTTCGGAAACACAAGAGCAAGGAAGCCATTTCGATTCGGGCAATGAAATAGTTCCTTGTAATAGGAAAAATGCACCACAGAGTTCAGGAACTATTCTGAAAGTGGTATCTCACAGTTTGACTTAGAATGCTGATCGCTACCAAAATAGCGATAAAGGTAACCAAGCTTTTTTATGACACGAATAGAACTATTACATTCATGGTATCGTATTCATATCTGCAGAAGAGTAGAACATCTTTCATGATGTGGAGTAATTAAGTCCTCGAAACGCCCACTTTCCACATCTGAACAGACTTCAATAAAATCGGTTTCGGATGACAGTTATTCCAGAGATTGGATGCAATGCAAATTCAGTGACTGCTACAAGTCGCCTTCTAGATAACAGAAAAAGAGGATAGGGGATGTTGAAAAGGAAATTTGGACTGTGGTATTCGCTTTTGCTGATTGACGAATTCAGAAAACGAAACAGTTTTTCACCTCCATCTTCTGTTTTCAGAAGATTACGATGGGGAACTATTTATGTTTCGAGAATTGGCAACACTAATATCAATAGGTAAACTGTGGCAACATCATAATAATGTTTGACATTTTTCAACTTAAACATACGACATGTAGATGTGCAACGGCCATTTGTTTTGTTTACAGTGAGTCAAAGAAATCAATTTGATCAAAAAATGAAAATTTCTAGAGAAGGTTCTCGTTGGATTATTTTTCACAATTTTTGACATGGATTGTCTCGACAAGAATATGTCGATAAACTTAGTTCTTTTTGTGGCAATAAAGCGCCAACAAAAACCACAGTACATCAGTAGGAGATTTGAGCCGGTTCTAAGCCTCCCCCCACCACTATGACGTATTAATTGCTTTTTTATTGGTTGTTGTTTGGTGAAGTCAAGGTGGTGTGACCTTGAAGGGTGTGGTGTATGGATCGTTCAGAATTTTTTCCCGGTTCTAATCCTCCCCCTACCACTATGACGTGTTATTTGCTTATTTTGTGGTGCAGTCAAGTCAAGGCGAGATGTGACCTTGAAGTGTCTGGTGTATGGATCGTTCAGAATTTTTTTTCATATGAGATTTTGTGTGTGTATGTGTGTGTGTGTGTGTAAGAGAATGCACGGTACAGGGTTTCATCATGTGCTTGTTTGTCTATGTACAAACATACGTCTGCATACTTCGAAGATCCT
>WOGN01004827.1:0-10704 GCA_015342105.1 Leptinotarsa texana | reverse complement strand
CTGGTTTCTCCTCGCTGTGTGTGTTTCTTGTGCTCAGCAATGCGAACTTTCAATGGCCTCTTATTTTCACCAATGTATGATTCTCCGCACTCGCAGGGTACTCGGTAAATGCAATTCTTGGTGGCCTGGTTTTTGTAAGTCTGCTACGGATAGTGTTTCTAGATCTGAAGCAGGTCCTGATGTTGTACTTGGAACCAATCCTTCTTATCCTTTCAGATAATCCTCTGATGTAGAATCCTCTTGTAGAATTCTTGCTGTCTTCTAGCTAAGGCCTGTTCTATCATCACTCTGGAGTAATCATTCCGTTGTAGGTCACTTTTGATGATGCCTAGTTCCTTTTCGAGACCTTCCTTTGTATTACAGAGCCCAAAAGCATCAAGACTCTACTAGACCGTGCTGACTGATGAAATACATCTTCTACAGCTGTCGCAATAGAAAAAGCTAGAATTGAATATCGCGCTTGTGTTCTTGAAGTAGAGGATTGCCCAGCAGTGATCTTTTGTGATTTATATCGCTACTGTACAAATGCAAATATATAAAGCTTCGGAAAAACTTTCCTCAAAAATTGATATCGTATGTTCAGTTGGCTGACCTCATTTCTTGAAAATCGATTATTCATGTCAATACAAGTAAATAGAGTAATAAAGTTTGTAGGATCATTTCAAATTCGCAAAATCTAGTATAGGTGTACCACAAGGTTCAGTAATGAGACCAGTCCAGCATATTCTCATCAGTGAGAACTTTAGATTTAACTTTTCAATCCTTTACGGGAAGAAGAGGTTATTTAAGAAGAAGAACTCAGGTAAAAATCAACAACAGTATATACAGGGCTATTCAAATTCGTTTCTGTACATGGAGATCTTGTAAACGATAAGAAGTAGAGACCTATCCAATGATGTAAGAAAATCAAACATATCGTGCATCGCCAAAATGAGATTGTCAATGTCTTGTTGAGGTACAATTGCCCATTCAGCGATTAAAAGCTCTCTCAATTGAAACATTGTATGAATGTTCCCCATATGCGGAGTAATTCTTCGTTGAAGCATGTCCCACACATGCTCGATCGGATTCAGGTCCGGTGATTGTGCTGGCCATGGCAATACATCAACTCCTTCGCTGGTGAGCCAGTCAGTCGGTCGGTAGCCGGGTGGTTCAACGTGTGTGCTGTGTTCACTCAGTCAGTCGGCCAATGTGTGAGTCGATGGTTCAAGACCCAGGCTGAACGCTCGATTTTCACTTGCTATCGTCCAACCTGTGTTAGGAATCACACGTTAAAGGTAAGACCTCGTTAGTCCTTAGCTCGCACAAGTTTGGACTTCTGAGGATTATCCTTTGTAGGGGTGCGATAGGTGGTTAACGAAAGCAACATATTTTTAACTTATGTTTCAAACGTAACCACGTGCAAATATTTTTACCTGCAGAAAATCGAAATCTTTTCTTGACTGTAGCGTTCCCAAAGTTTCAAATACATCAGAATATTCTGATGTATTTGAATGTATTTTAGAATATTCTGAAACCAAAATTAAGTATTGAAAGAGATTTAGAGTTTAAGATACATTAGTTTCTGTAACTTCCTCATATTTTTTTTATAAAATGGGCCGGGCTAGTCCTTCATTGGAATTGTCGTTCCAACAAGTAACATCTATTTGCGAAGCATGATAGTATGTTTCATCCATATGTACAATCGTTTTGTATGATTGTCCGTACGATTTCATGATACGTCTCTCCATTATTTTTTTATATTTGTTTTCGTTTTTTCTCCAGCAGAATCCCACATATTTCACTACTTCACGAAGATAATCTCAATCTTCTTCTTCTGTGTATCCAGTTTCTTTATTTTTTTCAAAATATTCTGCATTGTAGGCACAATCTTATCAGTGGTATAACCATTTAAAATAATTCCAAGTAACAAAATTTATTTGCGTGTCCCAATCAGTTTTAGGCTTTTTTCTATTTTTCGGTTCAGTTGGCGATTCAAAAGAAGAATTTGCACTACTTTGTTCTGTAACAATTCTTCGAATACTTCTTTCTAAAACACCTCTTGCAGCAATCATTCTTCCATACAATTATTCTACTAGAATTTCAAGTACCTCTTACGTCTTTTCTTTCTCCATATATTTGAATATATTAAAAATAACTTCACGAGTTTGACTATTTATAATACGTTTATGTAATTTACTTTTAAAGTCCATCACTTACTGAATACGGTCTTGATTTTGCATGTTTACGGTTCGAATAATCTAACAAACAGGTAACAGATTTCTACACATCTACTGCTCATCTTGAGGAAGGGGCTTCTCACCGGCCATCTTTCAGTCCGGCAACCTACACTTCTTTTCATGATTCCATTGTAGATTGACCCGCATGTTGCTGACAGCGCTTTTCCAAGAAACCCTTATCTGGACTTGCGGAGCGATGCACATTATTTTAACTCAAATTTTATTCATTCTGTTTGTAACTCTTGGTAGAGAAAGTCGTCTCTCATTATACTTTTATAAAATGAGTAATATTTTAAGAAGACAATTTTCCATTTCGAGTATTTAACTCGCAACTACCTCGGGGGTTGCTGAAGATTCTCTGGGGTCTTTAGCTGACCTTGAACGTTGCGTTGTTTGATAGTTTTTATTTGCCTGAATATTGGTTTCACGTCGCGTTTGAAGACGCGACGTTGCTTGTTGGAGAAATCGTAATTTCATTGGCAGAATAAATTTGGGTTACGTGATAGATGGAATCGGAATATTCTGCAAAAAGTTATTGTGATAAAACAGTTTTCCGCACATCGAATCTATATCACGTGTGTTGAAGAAACATTCCAGATTTGTACAATTCGTTAGAAGCAAAAGCACTGTATATCGATGACTCATTTATACGCAATAAGGATGCCTCATGAAAGCGACTGTTTATCGGCAGATATTCATTGTGGATTGCTAAGTAGACGAAAGTAGAATATATACGTTGTAGTGGCGATACATTATTTTGGGTGAATAAACCATTTGTCTAGAGTAAAGTGTCTTAATCCATTAGGTACTAGCGTACCATATATGGCACGATAATTTATCACTTTTGTATGACGTGAGTACGCCTCTGGGTAATAGCGTTGACAAACCTGTCAACGTTTTTAGTTCATGTAGTACATCAGTCAGTTGTAGCTGGAAGCGCAAAGCCTCCACCCTAATTTGTTGATTGTGTTGTTTGTGTGTGTTCTGGAAGTAACAGAAGAATGAGTTTCGATAAACCGTAAGTTGTTTTTCATTCATAATTTTATTAAAATTGAGGTTTTTTTTTGAAATCTTTGTTTCTACTAGAATCAAGTAGCCTATCTACATTTAGAAAATCAGTTATTCAAAATTTGTATGCGCCAAAATACTACGTTTTTGTTACAGTACCTTATATGGTACGCTAGTCTCATAGGGTACCAAAATTGTTGGTCGGTATATAAAACATTTTTTACTTTCTTTCAGTATGACTGCAAGGGATATCGCTGATTTATTCGAGTCGCAAGAACTTGAAAAAGATAATGTAGATCGTGTATACATTGAACCTCCAGAGAACAGAGGAGAATCTGATGAAGACTCGAGGGACGAATCGGGGGGTTTACTGGATAATCTTACCGGTAGGCAGCTGCAAGCACCCGCGGAAATAGTTCTTCAGAATGAAAAAAGAATTGGTTTCGGGGACGATCCTTGTGAAAAGTTGCCAGAACTAACAGAATCTGCTGCCCAAGATGATTTTGAAGAAGAGGATTATTTGATTATTTGCCTATGAGTACTTTTGTGGTGAAAAATCCAAAAAATATTAGTTGGATTGAATGTCATGATCTACCAAATAATAGAGTGTTTCCAATATTTTCTCAGATGGATTATTCAGATTATAAATACAAAAATTTATCATCAGTCGAGATATTCGAATGTTTTGTAACTGATGATGTGTTGGAATTACTTTTCGAGGAAACTAATAGATATGCGCTTTTTTGAATCATCCAAATCCTAAAATAACTAAAGAAGAAATCAAATGCTTTTCAGTTATTCTTATCGTTCCTGGATATGATAATAAGCCTTCAATAAAAAGTTACTGGGACTCTGGTGATGATTTGCGCAACACGGCAGTTTATAAGTCGATGCGTCGAGACCGGTTTATTCAAATCATGAGATTTATACATTGTGCAGATAACACAAATCTTGAACAGTTTGATAAAATGGCTAAGCTTAGACCCATTATTACTGAAATAAAAAATAATTCCATGGAACATTACATACCTGAACGGAAAATTTCTTACGATGAAAGTATGATAGAGTATTTCGGGCGACATGGATGTAAACAATTCATTCGCGGAAAATCCATTCGCTTCGGATACGAAGTTTGATGTATGAATTCGAAAAATGGCTATCTTATAAATTTTGAAGTATATCAAGGAAATATACCAAATTCGAATACAGACCATCAAAAAAAATTTGGTGAAGCTACTGCTCCACTTTTACAGCTCATTGAGGAAATGCCACAGGATATAAAATCTATGCCATTCCGGTTTTATTTCGACAATTTGTTCACTTCAGTTATCATTCTATATCATCTGAAAGGAAAAGGATATGACGGAACTGGGACAGTTAGAGAAAACATTTTACCAAAAACCTGCCCGTTGAGTTCTGTAAAACAAATAAAGATGAAAACGTTGTAATAAAATGGTGGATGAATAATTCTGATGTAACTGTTGCATCTACTGTGCATAGTATTCACCCAATATCAAACGTTTGTTGTTATTCGTGCAAAGAAAAAAAGAAAATTGGTATCCCCGGGCCCCAATGTATAGAAAGGTACAACTAATATATGGGAGGAACAAATCAAATGGACTCCAATATAAATGTTTACAGAATTGGAATTAGAGGGAAAAAGTGGTGGTGGTCAATTTTCACCTGGTTGATAGATAGCTGTATTCAGAATGCTTGGATTATTTATCGAAAACATAATCCATCTATATCTCAGTTGAGTTTCCGTAAAGAAATAGGACAAGTTTATTTCAAAACTTACCAGAACTTACCTAAATCTGCTGGACGACCTTCCACTCTCACACTCGAAAGCAGAGTAATCCCTGATATCAGATACGATCGTATTGATCATTTTGTAGGAAATATAGCTAATAATAAGCGACGGCGTTGTACAGGTAAACATACTACATCAAGTGCTGTCAGAACCCAGTGTTTCCTGATTACCACCAACGTACTTAAATTTGGAAAGATTTGTCTTATTCCTATCAAAATATATAAATGATCTCGAACATTTTTGGAATTTTCAGTAGGTCAGGATACTAGCGTGCCATATATAGTACAGCCAGTATTTTAATATGTATAGTGCGCATGAGCACGAAATCACTTTTGTACAATGTTAACACACCTATCAAAGCAGAAAAACACAATATCTAGTTGAATATCTCAATTTTGAAAATTCAGTCCCTAATGGGTTAAACGCTCTGAGATGGCTTTTTGATCTACCACCTCTCCACATTATTTTGAAAAAAGGGCTAGATGCATTGCATATAGACTTGTGCACATTGCCAATCGCACAAATCAATTCAATGCAAAGTACAACAGACTGCTGGTTGACACTAAAAGTAACAGCATGCTGGGAATGACCTCTGACTTTCTGCCTCCAAATGTCAACTACGAACTGACATATGAAGTACTGTTCCTGAGTAGGGAGGACTGGATCCTCCGGGGGAAAAATAGTAGGAGCAGATAGTTGTTGGTTGACAGATGGATCAAAAATACCTTCAGGTTCTGGTACACGTGTTTCTAGTCGCAGACCCAGGACAAAGATATCAACCTACCTAGGTACCTATACGACTGTATTTCAAGCGGAAATTCACGCTGTTGAATTGTGTGCGGAGAGATTGGAAAAATTCACTCTCATACACAAGTCAACAAAAGATTTAATTCGACCCAAGATTTTTCATGAAAAGATGGGTGACATATGTAGTACCAATATAAATGATTGCTTATGATATCCAAACATCACTAATGAAGTAGCTGTTTCAAGAGGTCTTTCTTTCTGATTGTGTCTGAAAGTTACTTCTTTGTATGATCTACACATCTATGTATAGAGTTACTTCCTTCCTTTCTTTGGAAGATTCCCTCATCCTCCTTTTTTTGTATCAAAATGGAGTAGTAGAAAACCAAAAACTTTCTTTCCCAAAAATTCATTTTCTTGTGTTGAAAAGTAGTTCAAACAGAGTATGGAATGTATGCAATTACTTCTGAATAATTGCATTATAAAAATGATGACAAAAATATATTTTCAGTTTCTGATTACGCCACTGAAAATGCATTCTCCTTGGAATAGATTATTTCTCCAGAAACCCGTAAGGATTTTCAATTCTCGAATTTCAGATCTGAAAATATAGGAAAATAGCATTTGAAAAATTTTCCCCAAAAAAGATTGAATACCACTAGTGCGTCAGTTGAATTCCGAGCACAGCACGTAACGGCAGCAATAACGGCCCCTTTCTACAGATGTCTTTGATGCCTCATACGGGCATTTCCAGAGAAGACTCTGTTATCTCCAGCTTAGCTGTATTACTGGCCCACATCTACGTATCCCCCAGACCAACTGTCGCATTGACTGGCACGTACTTAACTTATCTCGTCTTGGCAATTTTTTTCTTATTAGTCCAGGCAATATCGACAAAACTGAAATTCCAAGTCGAAAGTAGACAGATGATATGAAAAATCATAAAAAGAATTTAGGAAATTCATATATATGAATATTGTTTGAAAATATACATATCAAATGAATGAATATGTTATATCAAAATAGAAATGTTGATAAATTTCAAAGAATTGCAATATTTTCATTGTTGAATATGAAAAAAAAATGTCGAAACAATTCTACAGATATATCAATCAATGAGTGTAAAAGACTCGACAAATATCACTTCACATGAATGAATAAAGTTTCAATTACGTTATGGATCAAGTCGTTTCAACCCTCCAAATCTCCTAGAGAGGATGGTATATTTCCAGCTCTTCTTCAAAATGGACTGGAAATAATTTTACCTATTCTTATGAAATTTAGAGAGCTAGTCTGGCGTGGAACTATATACCACCCAGTTGGTTGGCTGCAAGGGTGGGTCAGAAAGACCCACAACCTAAATTGGTATGACCACTCAGCCTCACATCTTTTCTGTTGAGAGGACTTGAGAGTATACAGGACGGAAACATCAGGAAGGTGGAATTATATGCATT
Source organism: Leptinotarsa texana (assembly GCA_015342105.1). Classification (NCBI taxonomy): domain Eukaryota; kingdom Metazoa; phylum Arthropoda; class Insecta; order Coleoptera; family Chrysomelidae; genus Leptinotarsa; species Leptinotarsa texana. The sequence continues at coordinate 3,469 of WOGN01004827.1, read as the reverse complement.
CCACCTGATCAACCACCAGTATGCCTATAAAATCGGCAAATCAACAGATTTAGTATTAAACAACCTTGTAGACAAAAATTCCCAACGAGGAAATTGCGATTGCTGTGTTTCTGGATATTGAAGGAACATTTGATGCGCTACCTGAATCTATAGGATCATCTTTGGCTAGGGAAGTTATAGATTCGAAAATAAATGGCTGGATCTATGCCATGCTGGTAAAGAGAACTGCAACTACGACTCTTCAAGATGAGGCTATTAGGTTCAGGATCACCAGGGGCTGCCCTCAAGTTGGGGTACTATCTCTCCTTTTGTGGTCGCTCCTGATGGGTAGTCTGCTTGGTGCCCTTGATGGAAGAAAAATAGATCTGCAAGCGTATGCAGATGACCTTGTCATCTTGGCAAGGTCCACGTCGGCAAAAGTAGCTTGTAATATCCTCCAAAGCATTATGGACGTTGTTCACAGTTAGTACCTGAGGAAGCTGATGTCTGTCAACACCTCTGATTTTATGCCTCCAACTTTCAACTACGAACTGCCTTATAAAGTACTGTTCCCGAGTAGAGAGGACCGGATCCTCCGGTAGAAAGAGGATCCGGTCACAGACCCAGGACTCAGATATCAACCTTCCTGGGAAACCATGCGACTGTATTCCAGGCGAAAATTTACGCTATTGAATTGTGTGCGGAAATTTTGGAAGAATCCAACCCCATACACAAGTCAATAAAATATTTTGGGACAATCAAGCGGCGTTGGAGCAACGTCTGAATTGGTAGTACATTGCCAAAAACGATTCTCCTCAATAAAGTCAACAGATTGTCTCTGGTTTAGATTCCTTGCCATACTGGCCTGGAAGGAAATGCGGCTGCTGACTCCCTCGAAAAAGAGGGTGCTGCAAGCAGTTTCATCGAAATAGAACCTGTCATTGGCATTGCTTTAGGCTCTGCCAAACAAAGATTGAACACCTGGATGACAAGAAGATTTATGGACTTTTGGCAGAATCTTCCAGGATTGGCTCACTTTAAGGCGTAGAGCCGTTCTCTTACCATCTGGCCTGAAATACCACTCAACATTCAAACTTATCGGCTTCGTTAAGTACCTGGGTTTATTTGGTCGAGTATGAATAGGTGTAAGCCACAATAAACCGTTGCGCGGAATGCGGTGGAGGGTCGAATAGACCCACTCACATTGGACCTAACCTAACCTACGTTATGGCACATTTCTGGAAATAATTCATCGTAATATTTTCACTAAACAGATTCACAAAAACGCAACACGTGTTTTTCAATGCAATATCGGACAAAAAATGTATTCTATAGCGAAACATGCATTGCGTTTTTATGAAACTGTTTAGTAACGTTTCTTGATTTTCATCAAATATCTGCCGATTCCATTACATATATGGAACACTGTCATCCTCAATGGCGAACATCGATGTTTCGAAATAAGACACTTGCCTTATTGCCTCATCAGCACCAATCTGGATAATATCACGAAATAAAGCACCCAATTTATTTATAAAATCATAACTTTATGTCACGAATAATTGTAATCTACTCATTTCATCTGTGACAGTACTTAATTGAATATTACTGGAGTTTTTTCCCAACACCAAATCGTTATTTTTAAACCTCAACACGTGTTTCAGTCAACAAGTGATCATATTCAAAGAGGAAGATTTAATCTTCCTCTTTAATCATATTGAAATAGAATGACTACATTGCATAGACCTGCAAGGCGTTATTTTCGTAGAAGAATAACCACCATCAAAGGTTTTGCAGATCTATGGCAAATAGATCTAGCTGAACTACAACCTTATGCAAAAAGTAATAAAGGATACCGATATATACTTGTAGTAATTGATTGTTACTCAAAATATCTGTGGACTGTGCCAGTTAAAGATAAAACAGGTAGTACAATAACTAATGCAATGAAATATATACTGAAGGAAGCCAAATTTTCTTCCAAACATATACAAAGCGATCAAAGGAAAGAATTTTTTGATAGAAGCTTCTCATCTCTCATGCGAGAATATAATATCAGTCATTATTCAACATTCAGCACAAAGAAGGCAGCTATAGCAGAAAGAGTGATTCGCACAATGAAGGCATGGCTCTACAAGGAATTTTCGATGAGAGGTCACCACAAATGGCTCAATATTCTTCCAATTATAACTAGTAGATATAACAATAAAGTTCATCTTAAAATAAATATGGCACCCATCAATGTTGATTCCACAACAAAAATGAAATTCAAAGGTATCAATGGAATTGGAGGAAAACAAAGTGAACTCAAATTCCAATTGAATGATATTGTACGTAGAAGCAAGTATAAAGATATTTTTGAAAAGTCTTATACTGCGAATTTTACCACGGAGCTCTTCATGATTGTTAATATTATTAAAACCACCCCAACGACTTATAATCTTGAATATTTGAATGAACAACCGATTAGAGGATATTTTCACGAAGAAGAGTTATTACAAACCGAGAATCCTGACGTATATCTGATTGAGGTGTTGAAGAGAAAAAAAAAGTATATGTATGGTGGTTAGGCCCTTCTAGCGAACAAAATTCTTGGATTGATGAATCAAATAGTGTATTTATGAATGAAGTAATATTAAAGTTCATTATTGTTTTCATTTCAATTATAAGTATACGAATTGAAAAATATTGCAGCGGTAAACGTTGCCCCAGCCATTCGTAACGTTCTGTGGACAGCAAACCAAATTAATTGTATACTCCATTCCCGCTTATATTTTTCAACTCACGATATTGAAAATACATTATTGTTCCCAAAACTAATAGCCGTCACTTTAAAATGCAGTATCCAACTCTTTTCGCCAATTATCTCTCTCTGATAATGCCGTCTCATAAAGCTGAGTCGACTTCTCAAGCTCAGCCTGAGCTTGCATTCTCGAACGTTGATGGATTTGATTACCTTTACCAATTTTTGCAATCTTGACATCTAATGCTTCAAGAGTTCCCTTATTAGCATTAATAGCTCGCTCACTCTTTTCAAGTTCAGCAATAGTCATCTGTGCCTTTTCAAGGTGCTATTTTGCTTTCTTTTACATTTCATTTCTCCACACCGATGGAGTGGACTGAAAGAAGATAGCGATTCAGCTCTCAAATCACCCTTCATTTCTTTAGGAGTACCTTTTGGCTTCCTCTTCGATCGGATTTTTTCTGTCGCACAACACTTCTGGATTCTTCCTTTTCTTTGAAGTCAGTGACAATCGATGAAGATGCATTAGTAACCTTCCTCTTGATTGTTCTAGATTTCTTATCAACACCAAAAGGAAGGGTAGATGAAGGGTGTTTGAGTGGTGATAATTGCGAAACCATAGGATTTTCAGTAATAATTTGCTCAATTAATTCCGGCACATCTGCAAAGTTAACGAAGTCGTTAATATCAAAATCATTTATCGAATCTTGACTCGATAAATGTAATACTGGAATATTTTCAAAATCA
>WOGN01004826.1:0-13722 GCA_015342105.1 Leptinotarsa texana | reverse complement strand
ATGATGCAAAATTGATATTAGTACGTCATAGTTTATTGTGTCAAATGCCCTACTGAAATCAAGAAGTATCAGGGCTGTACATAAACCTGTATCTGAAGCTATGAGAATATTATCGACTATGTAGCAAGGCGGTAGTGCAACTATGTCCTCTTCTATATCCAGATTTTGTAGGCGCTAAAATTGATTTTTCATTCAGGTAATTCGTCAGCTGATGATCAACAATTTTTTCTAACATTTTTGACATCATGGGTAAAATGCTTATTGCACGAAGGTCCTTCAGTTCTTGAGGATTAGTAGTTTTTGGTAGTGGTAATATTAGAGCCTTCTTCCAATTTGAAGGAAAAACATTATTGGTAAGACAATTATTGATGATATGGATAAAATACGGAAGAATTACTAGACAGCAGAGAAGAATCATTTTGATATTCAAACCATCATATCCAATTGGATTGGTTTTTGTTTGACAAAGAATTTGGGATACCAAAGACTGGTCAACTGGTGAAAAACATTATTGGTGAGACAGTAATTAATGATATGGTTGAAATGAGAAAGAATTACTGGATAGTATAGAAGAATCATTTTGATATTCAAACCATCACCTTCAATTGCATTGGTTTTTCATTGACAAAGAGTTTGGGATACCAAAGACTGGTCAACTGGGGATAATTTAAAGTTGGAGTCATAAAGTACATTACTATTAAATTGGGATATAAGATCAAATAATGGAGAGATATTAGGTAAGGTATTAACAAAAAGTTATTGATTTCATCTAAATTTTGCGAATGAGGTGGAATATCAGCTTTAGCCTTCACGGGTAGAACTTTATTACTATTTAATATGTTACAGCATTGTTTATTGTCAGATATACTGAGCTTCGAGTTGAACATCGAATTGTATGGATTACTTTCTAAACAACTACTTTCAAATAAATAAAGAATCACACGAGATTTTTTTCAATTTATTCAAAAGATATTCATTAAGGAATAGAAACAGATAGGTTTCATAATGGATTAATGAAAACGAATAACTAGTAATCAGTTTGATCAAAATATGAAAAATATCAGTTATTAATTCCAGCTTTTGATCAAATCTACTGTGAGAAAATTCATAGAGTATAATTGACCCCAAGATTTATTACAAAAAATTATCGACTCAACAATTAAATTATTCTTTGAATCTAACGAAACTCAATCGATTCACCTGAATAGAGTCACTTTCAGTTATTATGTATTCCACTTTTCACTGAAACATTTCTATCATTCCTAATAATATACCCTCATAATAAATTCTCAATTACTCGACGTCACGGCCATATTGTACGGGAGGACATTTTTAATCATTTCTCTTCAAAGTACCTCTGAATAATTCACGAGCAAGGGCGTATTTCTTTCGTGAAAATTTATATCTACTCGTCGCACAAGAGACAATTGTCTTTGGTGGAAGAAGGACAAATGCACTGAATAAAATTTTCATCGTTTCATGTAACCCTATTCGTTTGGAAACATTATCTTCAGTGGAAGGTTTCAGTTTCTGTGAAAATTAATATTTTAGATGAAATTGGTCGTTGACATACAATTTGTTACGAAACGTCTCAATTCCTCAGCCCAATCATATCTTTGAATCTATAAATACAAAACGTGCAGCATTAATATGTGTTGATGATAATATAATTTGTTCGAGTAAAAGTACAAATAGAGCAGGTTATTTCCAGAAGGGGGTGTATTTCAGGGTGATTCCCTCAGTCTCCGTCTATATGACAGAATGGTACTGATGGAGCCTGTGATATTTTATAAGTTTAGATCGCTTCTTTCCATAGACTTCTAGCCGTAATTGGGACACTTATTTTTGAAGCAGATGCCCTGAGCAAAAGATGTATATGCAAGCCACAGAGATCACTTCCCTTCGGCACAAGCTTGAGTCTTCTTCATCATCGAGGACCTCAACTTAACAAAGCACATTTTGGTTTCCTAAGGTCGATTGGGTTGAATTTGGAAACTAGAGGGTTCATTATGGTCTGCCAGGATGGTGTCTTCAACCCCTTAGTCTACCGTAGTGTCGTGATAATTATATAGGTTCCTGACAGATGCAGGCATTTGGGACCCTAGTTCTGTTTCAGTTGTCATGTTTAGCTTGCTGCTTCTAGTCTCTAATCTGAAGATCATGTTGGTTTGCCGTAGTGAGGCATGAATCTTGGCCGGACAACTGCAGAAGGTTGTAATTCTTGGTTCATTCTGTCTACTTAACGCACACGCTTCTCGGATCAAATGAGTACCCACGTCAAGATGTGAGGATAGGTTTTTGGTTGGCAATGCTGGTACACTATCCGAATGTATCGGAGTTTAGGGATAAAGTTCGAGCAGTGCAAACGCAACTTTTTTGGTGAACACATAAAAATAGTATTATTAGTTCCATTGCCTAACATTTTTCCATTTGCATGACATAAATAATAACAATACAACTCCAAGAATATGGTACAGAGTGGAATTGAAAATCGATACAGACAAATTGAAACAATTTTGATGATTTCTCCCAGTTTGCAGAAAAAACAATTATAGTTGCTCCATAAGAATATTCGTTTTTGAGAAGGAACATCAAGTTTTTGAAGCAATATTTTGTGATCAACACAGTCGAATGCTTTTGTTAGATCACAAAACACTGCCACTGCAGCCTCACAAACATTTAGTCGAAAGTAAAGTTCTTCTAAAAAAAGCAAACATTGCATCATTTGTGCTCTTAGAGGCTTGAAAGCCATATTGATTGGGGTGAAGAATATGATTCTTTTCAAGAACATTTAGAATACTCTTTTTCATTAACTTTTCCACTAGAGCATTTGACTGTGTTGATCTCTATGTACTGATCCAGAAAATGCATCGCAATGGGGTTCGTGGAGTTGCCCAGGATTGGATGAGGTCCTATCTAGAGAACAGGTCATAGAAAATGATAATCTAAGGTGTTCACAGTAAGTCTTCAGCCTGCAAACAAGCAGTGCCACAGGGGCCTATACTCGGACCACTGCTTTTTCTTATTTATGCGAACGACTTCATACAATACCTGAATAGTCTTTCAAAAGTACATATAGTTGCATATGCAGACGGTACCAATGTTCTGGTCCCCATATAGATTCACTATGTGATACACCACGAAAGAACTGTTATGCATTGAGATTTATTGGCTGTCACTTGTGCTATGTATTTGGGCTAGGAGCTCTTCTGCCCTTTTTCAAAAGGACGTGATCGGAATAATAGCTAATCTAGGATAATGAACTTATGCAGAAATATCTCATTGAAAGAAACTGCTATATTTTCGACGTGTTTCAATTGCTACTCTCAATAGGTAATTGAGATTGGAAATAAAAACAATCAATATAGCATCTGTTTACTATAATTGCTGCTCAAGAAGTGCTCAAAAACTACTTTTAAAAAATGTTCTGAGCTTTTACAAAAGACTGGGCCTTTAAATGGATTCTTTGAATAGAAATTTGGCAAAATATACTACCTGATTAAAAAATGCATTAGATAGAGTTGGCAGTAAAGAAATAGGCTTGAAGTTCGCAGGTATATTAGAATCGCCTCCTTTAAATAATGGGATAACTTTAGAGTTTTTAGGCAATCTGGAAAAATACCATTTATGAGAGATTTATTTATAGCTTCAGGAAAATTTTAAGTGGGAGATCATCCCATCCTGAAGAGTTTTTATTTTTTATGCTAGAGAGAATTCCTTTTATTTCATTTGGGGAATAGTTGAATGAGTTCGATATGGCTACATGCCTAAGGTAACTCATTGGGTTCTCATTGGTTCATATTTTTTTTGCTATTTTTTGAGCAATGGAACAGTAGTAAGTGTTCAATTCGTTTGAACTCAGTTCACTATCAACAAAAGATTTTTTGCTTTTTCCTCTTAATTCGTTAACGATTTTCCATGTTTCCTGCTGTTTATTATTTGCATTTGATATTCGATTGCTGTAATAAGTTGTTTTCGCATTTTTTATGATTTTTCTATAAATGTTCCGATAATTGTTATAGTCGGTAATGAAGAGAACATGATCTCTGAAATATTTGCGAATATAGTGGAGACACCTCAAATTTTTAGCTGAAACTTTTATACCCTTTGTCATCCAAGTCTTCTTTTTCCTAAGTGTAATATTTTTAAGTGGAAAAGCTTCATTAAAAATGAATTTTTTGTGAAAGTCAAGTAGAGGATCCTCAGTTGTCACTATATGTCCCCAATTAGAATTATTACACAATTCTGCAAATTTTTCAAAATTCGTTTTGCTGTAAACCCTACCTTGTTTGTGTTGTGCTGAAGATTTGTCAATGTTATTAAAAGAACACTTACACAAAATTGCATCTTGGTCAGACAAACATGTATTGACTATTTCACAACTTATTTTTTCCTCATGTAAATTAGAGCAAAGATAATCCAATAGACTTGATGAATATTTACAATGTCTCGTAGGCACCTCAATGTGCAATTTCACAATCTGAAAAAGTAAAAGATAAATCAATAGAGAATCTGTTGAGGTATAGTAAAGGGTGAACTGAAAAGTTCATCCCGAAAAGTTACTGCATAATATAAACTACTGGAATAACTTGTCGTATTCATACATTTTGCCTAGAAATTAAAAAAAAAACAATTGGAAAAATTAAATATTGATACTTGGCTTCTTAAATGGTTAACGATTCGGAAAACAATTCTTTTCCGTTCTCAAAACTTGTATTCACCATGAAAATCTCTCATAATAATCTCTATAGAGATTAATCTCTTTTTTTTCAGATAGTGAAAGGTTTTAAACCCAAAAAACAGTATAAAATAATGTGTTACCTGTTTTCGTTGGATTTATTAAGTGCAAATATTGAATTTTGTCATTTGTTAGATTAGTGTGCATTTGTACTGATTAACCTTTCAATTGAAGCATTTATCACTATTATAATTAACAGTTGGAACGAACTTTTTGTTATAATATATTTTCTAGGTGGCCGTAGGTCGACGTGAAAAACTCCAAGTCTTTGGTTCAGATTACCCTACCATCGACGGTACCGGCGTCCGAGACTACATCCACATCACTGATCTCGCTATTGGACACCTCAAAGCCCTCGAGAGGATGTACTCGGCCTCCTTCAAGTCATGGAAAGCTTACAATTTGGGCACGGGCAGGGGATACTCAGTTCTTGAGATGGTCAAGGCGTTTTCAGAAGCGTCCGGCAAACAAATCAAATATGAAATAGTCGACAGAAGAGAAGGTGACATCGCGGAATGTTACGCCGATGCTAAGTTAGCTAGAATCGAGTTGGGTTGGACCGCGGCCAGGGACGTCTACGCCATGTGCAGGGACACGTGGAACTGGCAGAAGAAGAATCCTAAAGGTTTTCAGAGTTCCTGAGCTCAAATGTTTGTATCCTTGTGCAATATGTCGAGTAAGTCTGAGCAATGCTATAGAAATAACTGTACCCACTATCAAGCAGCTAGGATTTTGATTCCTTTGGAAAGAAGGTGATTCAAATCAGTTCTATTTTATCCAGAGTATAACTATATTAGTGAGAATATTGCAAAATAGTAGAATTTGGTTACGCCATGTTTCGATTTATAATAAAAATTTTATAACAAAACCCCACAACAATGTAGCATGGTAATTGGAACAGACAGAAGGCACGAAATCATTATTTCTTGAAAGCAATTTAAACTATGCAGAAAACTATTAAAAAAGTAATGAAAAAGTTTATATTTTAATGTGTTGAATTTATACATTGTTGTATATAATGGGTGACACAGGATTCACATACCACCCTACATTCTTCAAAGGTCTTGGTTACTGCTAAAAAAGAATTGAAGTTTAGCATTATTAACCTCAGGCCTCACCTTTGAGACTAATTTTTGAAATAGCATCAATGCAAGTGGCAATTCCAGCATTTTGGTCATTGTCTTCAATTGCGTTGCACATTTTTACATGCCTCTCATGACTGGTGGGTGCTGTACAGCTATGGAAGTGCAGCCTACTCCCCAAACCATACATCCGAGTTGCTTATCTACCATTCAAAATAGATCACCAACCAAGTCTTCACTAGATCAAGGAAAATGAACCATGGTTTGACAGTCTTAGAGTATAGACTGTCAGAGTCTCACTCTTGCCAGCCAAACTGAAAAATTTATCATCAAATGATGTAAACGGCTTCTGTGAGAAGCTGAACTAAAATAGGCCCACTTGATTTTGACCTATCTTATCTAACCCCAACGTTCTTCCGAGGTTTTACTGGCCATTACTAAGCATTTCTTAAAGTTTCGACAGTTGTAACATTGAAAATCTCCCTTTAAGGCAATAAGGTAAGTTGCAATCTCAGCCCACTGCAATTATTAGATTAGGGCGATTTTGAAATATTTCATTAGAAAGTGAAAGTTGATATTGAAATATGCTCTTTTTCACTAATGTTTTTAGATTTTATTTCAAAATATGTATTTCCTTCAACGTAAGAATCCCAACTCATTCAGTCTTCATACAGGTTTTAATCTCTGTTAAGAGTATTAATTTAATTAATACATGGGATGTTACTTCCTCGCTTGGGGCTTTGTTCACGAGATGGAGCTGTTACTAGTTGATGATCTTTCTCTTAGACAAATGTTTCATACATGCAGTCGAACCGCGTTTAAATTAATAGAGTGCCGGGCACTTTGCTGTTTGGGTTGGATCTTTCCTGCACTTATGAGTTGTAATACCTGGAAACCATGTAGGTGATACACTCGAATAATTTCAGCATTGTCCTGCTGGTTGATGAACAAGAAATATCTACGAGAATAACGTCTAAGAGGAATGTTGCATAAGTGAATGTCGGATATAATTCAATATCCAGCGTGGTATTAGCCGGGGAAGTTGTTTACTGACAGGCATTTACCAGAACCTACTGAGAGATGAATGTTTTGAGGTTTGATTTTGAAATATTCATTTTCTTATATTGTCAATTGTGTTCCTTTTGGAGAATAATAACAATTTATTAACTAGTGTTGGTACACTAAGTACATATGTTAAGCCATTACTTGTACATGTACAGCTAAAAATAATTCATCAGATTCATCAGCTCTGGTTTCATTATAACTGATGGAATTCATCGATGACAGAAAAACAAATAAATAGAATCAATTGATTCGAAGTTGGAGAATGAAGAAATAGTTAGCTTGATTTTCGATTATTTCATCATTAAAAAAATGGAACAGGCTTATTCAAAATAGTTTTCGCTGGCAAAAAGTGAGGTTCTGGTTCTACAAAATTCAGGTTCTAGGATTTCAGGATCATGCGCAGTGGATATAAAGCGTTCTGGTTTATTGAGGATGATAAGTTCGGATTGATGAATCCTCTGTTCTGGTTTCGACTAAACTATCTTGAACAGTCCCGAATCGTTCTTGCTCTCGAGGCTGAACTGTTGAGAATTGCTCCCATTTTTCATGCGCATTTATGTGAAAATTTGTTTGTTTAGATAACATTTGAACTGACTGCTAGGATACGCTACATAACAAAATGGACATGATCAACAGTATTTTCTCGTCTTCATTTCTTCATATATATGACAGGTGGCACAATGGTCTCCTCAAAATGCGTTCTGGTTCAACCAAGTGTCCGAGACTATTTCAGACTGTTTCGAGTTTTCATGTTTGTAAGCATTACGTCTTGCGCAGTTTCCAAACAGTTTTGGATGTTAGAACTAGAACAAACCTAATATTTGTTACAAATTAGATCAAATGTGTAACATTTGGTTTCAGAATATGTGGAAGAAAGTGGGTGGTATGTAAGTAAATCCTAGATTGCTGCAATTGTCTTCAGCAACAAAGCCCATATTCTATATTTGGGAAGTGGTTCAGGATCATTAGTGTTTGAAAAAAATATTGTTGTTGTAATTGTTGTGTTTGTTGAACTTTTATCTCCATTTGATATATACTATTCGTAGACCAGCCAGTTTGCTAAGAATTAACCTCAGAATAAACTGAAATGTTATCAAAAATTACCTGGTAATAAATATATTAATGAATTAGATCCAAACAAATTTTTGTTCCATATTTAAAAGAGCAATATTTGAAATGTGAATCAATCCAGGTAATTCAAAAAACTGTTGAGGGTTTAAATAGTTAGCATCACCTCAATTTTTTGTTCCATATTTTAAAGAGCAATATTTGAAATGTGAATCAATCCAGTTAATTCAAAAAACTGTTGAGGGTTTAAATAGTTAGCATCACCTCAATATTTTGTTCCATATTTTAAAGAGCAATATTTGAAATGTGAATCAATCCAGTTAATTCAAAAAACTGTTGAAGGTTTAAATAGTTAGCATCACCTCAATTTTTTCCGTACAGATTGTTTTAAAATATGAATCAAATCAAATAATTGTTCAATCAATACCTCCATCATTTCTTTTCAAGTTTGCAATAGATAATAACAAAAAATTAACAAATGTTGTGTGTTCTCCAGTTTTAAATCATTTGGAAATGCGAAATAATATTTGATGTTCCATAGTATTTTTTATATTGTTCCTTTTTATCGGTGAACTACTTTTTTTAAATTTCCAGTGAAATCTATTTAATATTTATTGTGTATTTATGATACCTGTATATAGTGTAAGTTTTTGTATAATACTACAAAACCATTTAAAATTGTGGCGGTGTAATGCTTGGAGTTTTTTCATGATCATATGATCAAATATTTGTCATAATTTTCCAAGCCATATTTGTTGAACGAAAAAACTCTGACCAGTGGGAAATGCTTTAATTTATTTACAAAAATTTTTGTAACATTTTCAACTCGATGATTAGAGAATTGAATTCGACATGAAACAGTATTTCATATTTTATATAGAGCGATTTTATGTTTTGAATTCATTAACATTTGTCTTTATGTGATTCTTTGTATTGTGTTGAATTTATTCTATGAATTGAGGATATAGTGATGTGCATTCAGAGTATTCTCAGTTGCACTGGGAAATTTTTATGTATACAAAAAAAATATATTTTTATATTTCTAAGATTGTTTCATTTCATTATTTTGCTTCTTTTGAAAATGAAAGCTTCTTGAAATAATTAACTGCAGAACAATTCAAATAGACAAAAAAATATTTCTTCAAAATTGTAACAATTGTTTATTTACATTATTCCACTTCTGTTCCAAGTGACTGAAGAAGTAAAACATAATAAGAATTTTTCCATTAAATAAAAACAAGTATTCTATGACTTTTGAGCTCTTATATCATCTAATTGCTTGAATGGCTTTCATATTGTTTGGAAATCTATTGTGAAATTTTGCTTGTGAAGCTGTAGTAAATGTTTAATTTAGGACATTTTTTACACACAGGAAAAAAGATGGGATCGAAAGAGATGCTCAGTAAGTTAATATAATCTTTGAATCCCCACAACTATAATTATCTGAAAAGAAATAGATATATTGCCGTCGATTAGAGAATCACCAACCTCACTTCGCAACAAATAAACCTTAGCCATATACAAACACAAGGCAGGTCAAAACATCAACTTCAGAAGCTGCAAACAGATCGCAAGTATACATCACTGTAACACATAACATATGTTTTGCAATACAATGTCCTCTTCAGGCGTATCTATAGACACGCCTGAAGAAACTATTGTATATCGAAACATGTTGCCTTCTTTTACACTTTCCTCAATGAATTTTTAACCATATCCTCAACTATTATAGGGCTTTTTTATATGGAGTCTCAAAGATAATTGCTATCAAAAGTAAAAATTTATTTGTATTTGTAATAATACAATTCATTTGAACTTGAACATCCCTTATACCTAAATAAAAAAACACCAAACATTTCAAATATGAACAACACTTGAAACTTAATATATACTCATGCTATACAACTAATACCATGGTAACTACAGGACTTCCCAGAATTATGACAAAAATTTCAATCTTATCAAGTGGTTGATAGTTTTATTTGGTATGAAAACTGCAGGGCAATAGAAGTTTTCTATCCTCACAGAATCTATGATTTTTATAAATCATTATTCGGAATCCAGGTGGTATTGGCAAAAAGCCCATGTCAAGTTTTAAAATGTTTGTATTGAACATTTATCCTAACGATTAATAAAACATTTCATTTCAGAGAGAGATTTAGCTCTATGCATATGTATTTTTGAAATGAATTGTGAATTGAATACTACTAGCAAAGGTTATCTCAAGTTTACAACTAGAAACATAACTTTGGGGTATCCTGCATGTAACAGTAGATAAAAACAATAAATACAACACAAACAAAATTTCTCATTAACGATCATAAAGTCTTATCAAATATCACATATTTTCCCTCGAAATTCAACATAACGTTAAATACTATACTTGCCTGAAAAAAGTTCAATATAATGGAAATGTTATGTAAAGGCTTTACATATTTACTATTAGTATTTTACATTTACAAAAAACTTTTTGTCCTTATAATTCCTATTGTACAGATTGTTGAAGCTATATAAAAAAATAATTCGTTTTCTTCAAATAACAGTGAAAATAATGCTGTATGAGGGTAGTTTTAGCCTTAACATACGCAAGTCAACCATATCAAGGGAATGAGTTAGAAAACCATTAAATTCAACAAACTATTTGCTATTAATTGTCGGAAGATATTTGAGTGTTATCAACCAAAGTTTCAAAATTTTCTTGGAGTTCCGCAATCAATTTTTTTGGCAGATCAAGTTCTTCAGCATCCGATGGTTCTTTCAACATTCTTCGAACAGCCAGAAGTGCGGTGTATTTCAAACTGAAAAGTGGTACAGTAATGACGGCTATGGTTCGAGTTTCGAAATCATCAGGAATATCTACGTCCGGATATCGTTTCCTAAAATAGGTAATACTGGCTGGAGGATAATGATGGATCTGTCCCTCTATATAAAGATTCGTTTTGGAATGGTGAGTGACCGCCATCCAAGGATGCATTATAAAGGTGTTAACATCCAGAAACTGATCTTTTCCCAAAGTTTTGAACAATTTTTGTCGTCCACTGAAATCTAACCATATCAAATCAACCTCTAAGCTGGTTTTATTTAAAAATCGAACATAGGCTCTCTTGCCACAAATTTCAGATCTTGGTCCTCTAATCATTTTCGAAGTGCGGCAACTATTATTGTTGGTTTGATCGAGTTTGAGTTTTACAATAATTTAAAAATTATCTAGATCTTAGATTACTACTTTACCGACAGCCAATTTTACCAGTTTGTTTGGTGGCCATTATAGGGATGGCAGTTTGTGTGGCAATTATTGGAAAAGATGTAAGTAACTTTTTTAAATATTACTTGCAGTATTCTAATGTTGAAAATGTATACTAGGAGCCAAACAAACAATGTTATGACAATGTTTCAACCGAAATAATAAAAGCAAAATGGAACATAAAAATACTAATAACTCATGTCAAAGTCAAAATTGAAACTCATAAACGGCGTGTTCCACAAAGCGTTCACAACGCTCACGACCGGTTTTTCCTATTTCACTTGCTTGCGAGCAGTACTGTCGTAAATTCAAGATTATGGAGCATTTATATTAAAAAAAGAAATATAATTTCACTTAAGTTTTTGAACAAATTAAATTTTAATGTAATCAAAATGTCTTTTACGGCAATTGGATATTTGTTGATGTGTCGCAATAGTGCTCCAGAAACTAATTCATTTACTTCAGGTGAATAGTGGTCGTTGTGAGCTTGCCGGTGAGCGAAAGTAATGACGTCATGAGTGTCGTTTTCGCCGCTACCACAACTACCACAGTCGGTATTTGGAATGGCTAAAGAAGCATTTTGATCATTGTGAGTACTTAGTGAAACGCACGGAGAAAGGAATGGAAGAATTTTTACCTATGATGGCAATACCCAAACGGCTGATCGGAATAACTGAATGTTAAAAATAGGTTATGTACTGTTTTGAAATATTCAATTGTGAGTCATATTTTCATTGCGTTCATTAGAGATATAAAAAACTGAGGAATAAGTAAAATAAATTACTTTCACTCACGGTAGCACATGAAACAACAATATATGAAAACAGTTGACAGGACCACAGATCACAACATCTACGTTTGTGATCTATGGACAGGACTGTTCTTGTTTTACCATCTGGCTTTAACAAGTATTTTCGAATAAATACCCAAACCCACGCCACTGCAGGTATAAAATGACCCGAAAGCTCATAAAGTCTTATGTTTGCGACACGTTTAGGATATTAAAAGAGGGTGGACCTGCTAAAGGTTATAAATTCGCCTATACCAGCTGTGACGAAATCACAAAATCTTGTTTGAGCATTAAGCGTTCTGCATTTATAATGTACATTCATTACTTTTCATTATTGTACCTCCGTTTCCTTTTTTTAATCCTTATAAAGAACTACTAAAAATTGTGCACATAAAGTACGTCACATTTTCCTTTATTATATTTTCTTCAACTAATGCTAATTAACTATAGTATATTATAGTTAAGTTTTTTCTGTGATTGATTCATTCACAGTTACGGAAGTTATTTTTGTCATCATGTTTTTGTTTTCAGAACTCTCCAAAATTTTTTACTTGTCTCAATCCAGATGAAGAGCTGATTTTTCAATACAAAGTTTTGTCCTCTCTAGATGTAGTGGAGGAGAAACTGATGTCTGTTGGTGTTAAGAGCGGTACAGATTTCAGAGAACTATATTTAGGGATGTTATATTCTCTGGAAACACACAAAATGTATCCTTTTAGATATGATATTCGATTTCAAAAATCCTCTAATGGAAAATGTATTTGTATCTATCCTCAAATAATATTGTTAATTTTCCTCAATGTTTCACCAGATACGGATATGTTACGAACACTAAAATTAAAATTATCATTATAGTGGATTCTACAAATTTAGCGTTGAGAGATAATGAAATAAGATCGGTAGGTATTTTCTCAGATAAGTCAACGCGAAAGGGATGTTCGCCTCCTTTTTCAATTTCACGTTGCATCAAAATAGTTTGTTGATAAAAAATATTTCACCTTTGTGTTAATTTTTGAGAGAACAAAAGACATCTTCGCAATGCACCTAAAACAACATTCATATTCTTCCAGATGTTTAGAAAAATACATGCAGAATATGCTGATATAGTATGCAATCCTTTCTACATTCCTGGAGAAGCAATTTGTTCAAAGTGAGTACAGGACAGTTCAATTTCTATTATTTTACTTTATTGTACTGTATTTTTCAGATCCTTCGCTACAAGCATAAAAAATATAATGACAGGAACTGTTTAATTTTTAAGTATAAATATTTATTGTAAATAAATTGGATAATCATTATTCAACAAGTAGTTTCAATGAGTTACTTATAAAAAAAAGTAATTTTATTAATCATATATGGGTTACTTGAGAGAAGGTAATTTCAGTAAACAGTGATAATGTACTCTAAATGTGATCTAAATTGTAATGAAAAGTGACTTGGTTAGGTTGAGACATATTTATAAAAAAATAGACTTTGTCAATGCTATTTCCCAGATATTTTGGCCATGGTCTCCAGGTTTTGGCTGACGTTTTGTTTATATCTGCAGCTGCAACTGATGTCAATGGCGATGAGACAATGGACACAGTTGTCCTCACAGAGCATACTTACTAGATACATTGTTCGGGCTTAGTTTCTATTGGTTAGGTTAATTTCTTTGTGACGTCGAAGCGAACATTCTGTCCAGTGTAGGTCTCTTCTGAAATTTATCTTTGAGTGTTTGAAAGTATTTCAAATC